>SNQJ01S0019954.1:158898-183940 GCA_010110895.2 Picea sitchensis
AATTACCAAAATTGCCAGAAACATGTTTTGGGCCAGTTGGAGAAGGTGGGTGGCCACCGATATCCACCTGGATCAAGGAGGGTATAAATATGAAATACTCTGTGATGTTATTCCCATGGATGTTTGTCATCTATTGCTAGGTAGACCGTGGAAATATGACATAAATGTGATTCATGATGGGAGGAAGAACACATACACCCTAGAGAAAAATGGGAGAACTCACATGCTGCTGCCGATTAAGGACAAGGAAGTGAAACCTGAAGTAAGAAACACTGTACTTCTCATGAGTGGGAAGGAACTTCTTACAGAGGTTAAGAAAAAGGAGGAACCGCAATTCATTGTGGTCAGGAAGCCTAATTTTTTTTTAACCAGTACAAGGGTAGATGATTTACTGGAAGAGGTTCAGAAACTGTTGGAAGAGTTTGCTGACATAGTAGTGGATGAACTACCTTGTTCGTTGCCACCGATCAGAAGTGTGAGTCATCATATTGATCTCATACCTGGAGATAGTTGACCAAATAAAGCAGCGTACATATTAACACCACAGGAGAATGAAGAAGTCAAAATACATGTTCAGGACTTAATGGACAAAGGGTTGGTTAGAGAAAGCTTGAGTCCGTGTGCTGTTCTGAGAGTGCTCAATCCAAAGAAAGACGGAGGCTAGAGGATGTGTACTGAATCGAGAGTGATCAACAAGATAACCATCAGGTACAGATTCCCATTGCCAAGGATGGATGATTTGATGGATTGCTTGAGTGGAGCCAATTTTTTTTCGAAGATTGATTTGAAATGTGGATATCACCAGATTCGTATGAGAGAAGGTGATGAATGGAAGACAACCTTCAAGAGTAACGAAGGGTTGTATGAATGATTGTTATTCCGTTTGGCTTAACAAATGCACCAAGTACTTTCATGAGGTTGATGAATGAAGTCCTGAAGGATTTCATTGGAAAATTTGTCATTGTGTATCTGGATGACATACTGATTTTTAGTAAAACAGAGGTAGAGCATATGGAACATTTATCTACAGTGATGAAGAGATTACAGTAAGAGAAGTTGCTGATAAATATGAAGAAATCTTCATTCATGAAGACAGAGCTTATTTATTTGGGTTTTGTTATTTCTGCAGATAAGTTGAGGATGGATCTAGATAAGGTGGAGGTACTTAAGAATTGGCCATCACCGAAGAGTATATTTGAGGTGAGAAGTTTTCATGGATTGGCTAGTTTCTACAGGAAGTTCATCAGGAATTTCAGTGGAATTAGTGCACCGATGATGGACACAGTGAAGAAGAGACACAAGTCTTTTCACTGGATAGAAGAGGCTGAGAAAAGTTTTAATTTATTGAAGAGGAAAATCATGGAACAACCAATTTTGGTGTTTGTCGTATTTCACAAAGACATTTTAGGTAAAATGTGATGCAAGTGGATTTGCAATAGGGGCAGTCTTGAGCCAAGAAGACAGACCGATAACATACTTCAGCGAGAAGCTGAATGAAGCGAAAGTGAAATACTCCATGTATGACAAGGAGTTCTATGCTATTATTCAGGCATTGAAGAAGTGGAGACACTATTTGATCCCCAAGGAATTTGTCTTATATAGTGACAATCATGCTTTGCAATTTGTGACTCAACAAGAGAAGTTGAATCAAAGACATGTTAAATGGGTTGAATACATGCAAAACTTTACTTTTGTAACTAAGCATATTTTTGGAACTGCTAACAAGGTTGCTGATGCTTTGAGCAGGAAATGTTTACTGTTGTAGGAGTTCAGAGTCAAAACACTGGGTTTTGATGATCTCAGGGACATGTACAGAGATGATCCAGATTTTAAAGAGGCATATGAAGTAGTTGAGAATCCAATTCTCAGGAACATAAGTCAATGGGCCGAATACATGATCCAGGAAGGATTACCATTTAAGGGTAATCAACTTTGTATTCCAAGATGCTCCACGAGGGAGAATCTGTTGAAGGAGAAACATAGTGGAGGATTGGCCAAGCATTTCGGTCATGAAAAGATGTTCTCAAAGTTAAACGAGTCATATTTTTGGCCAGGAATGAGAGCAGATGTCAAAAGATTCGTGGACAGATGTATAATTTGTCATCATTCAAAAGGGAAGAGGCAGAATGTAGGATTTTATCAACCGTTACCCATACCTGAGAGGCCGTGGGATGCGGTAAGCATGGAATTCACATTGGGGCTGCCAAGAACACAAAGAAGGTTTGATTCAATCTTTGTAGTGGTAGATAGATTTTGTAAGATGGCACACTTCATACCGTGTCAGAAAACCAGTGACACAACTCACATTGCGAATCTGTTTTTCAAAGAAGTCATTCAACTTCACAGCTTACCAAGGAGCATAGTTTCGGATCGAGACACCAAGTTTGTGGGACACTTCTAGAGAACCTTATGGAAAAAGATGGGAACAAACTTGTCATTCAGTTCATCTTATCATCCTCAGACGGATGGGCAGACAAAAATTGTGAACAAAAGTTTGGGAGACTTGCTGAGGAGCTTGTTGACAGAACACCACAGTTAGTGGGACAATATTCTGCCACAGGCAGAATTTGCTTATAATGATTCAATCAATAGAAACACAGTGTAGAGTCCATTCCAAATTGTTTATGGGATGCAGCCAAGAGGAGTTTCGGAATTGAGAGATGCAAAACAAAATGAAACTACGAGTGCTAGTGCAGAGGATTTCGCAGAAGCGGTGAAGGAACTTCACAACCAGGTGAAGGAGTAATTGCAGAACTCAAGCCAAGAGTATAAGCACATAGAAGATCAACATAAGAGACAACTTCAATTTGAGGTTGGTGATTTGATTCTTGCACATATGAGAAAGGAAAGGTTCTCGAAGGGGACATACAATAAACTGAAGATGAAGAAGATTGGACCATGTAAGGTCTTGAAGAAATTTGGGGCAAATGCTTATGAGATTGAATTACCCGATGGGATCATAATTTCTCTGATATTCAATGTCTCTTATTTGTACCCATACAAAGCTGAGGAAGCATGAACAAGTGATGAACAACCAGAGGTTCAGTGGACAAAATAGATGCCAGTTGCAGAGAAGCCACAGATGGAAAACATACTAGACAAAAGAGTTAGTAAGAGGACTAGGCGAAAGGAATATTTTGAATACTTGATCAAGTGGAAGGGACATCTAGTTGAAGATGTCAGCTGGGAAAATGAAGCAGAGATCTAGAAGCATGGACAGATCGTGCGAGAGCTCATGGACAGGAGCCCATGAAAATTTTCAAGCGAGGGAGTATGATGCAGGAGCATCACCAACATCAAGCGAGTGTGAGGCAAGCGCCAATGCATTTTGGCACATGATGAATTGTTTGAATGTTTTGAAGTTTGATGTGCCAAACATTAATGAAACAATTAAGAAAAGGGCGTACTTCTTGATTGTAATCAAACCTTGAGCGTCCCGCTCTCGTTTGAAGGACTAAGAGGCATTTATGCTAGTAAATTTAAGTAGGTAGCTTTGAATTCTTAGATTAGACAGTTTTAGGAGCTGGAGGGAAAATGGATATAGACACCCTCATTGTATAGTTTTAAGATTATTATGAGAAGAGAGCATAGGAGAGAAGAAGAAGAAAACTGTGTAGAAGAACCCATGTACAGAAGTTCTGAGATTAGTATATGAAGGTTGATTCAGAATCATGGCGTTAAAATACTTTCTGTATATGCATGATTGAATGTTATGCTCTTGATTTTTTACTCTCTGTTATGCATTTGCTTTGATGCATGAATGTATGATTTCATATTAAATGTCTGAAATCTGAAGAGATGAAGAGAAAAGAATGAGTTTTAATTGTTTCTCTGTCTGAGCAATATTTTTCCTGCAAGGAGTGCAACGAAATTGTCCGCAAGGTGTGCGTTGATAGAAGTCAGAGTTCGTCTCTGCAAGCTCAGGAGGGATAACATTGTTCTCATTCTCATAGAAGTGCAAGTTGAGCACAAGATCCGTGCAAGGAGTGCGCATGCCGAGCGAAGTCTCAGAGCTAAAACCTGAGCGAAACCGTTGAAAGACTGTTGTCGTAGAGAGTGTGCAGAGTCGAAGAATTCAAATACTCAGAAGTATTTGAAGAATTTCCACAAGGAGTGCGTGCATGAGTCTTTTGGAAGACTCTAGGTTGTGGTAAAATCTAAGAAGAGTTAGTTCCTTGAATTGTTGGAAGGAGGTGCAACGAAGTTGGTTTGTAGGAGGACAAGTTCCAAAAGGAAATACTCTGTTCATTTTTGCAGAAATCGTCAAGGAAGAATTTGACAGTCGGAATCCTCCGTGGAGGATTCACAAAGTCTCGGAAGCCGTCAGATCTTGCAGAGGAGCGAGAAGGTTACGGTAAGCATTTTTCGAAGTGAAATTTCAGGAGAATCGAACTGTAGGATCTGAACCAACAAGAGCCGTTGGATCGCCCACGTAAATCTCATTTCGGGGTTTCGTGATTTGAAGGGTTAAAAGCCTTGTAGCGAGATTCGTGAAATCGCGAAAGGTGAAGTCCCGAAATAGTGAAGGAATCTGAGCTGTTCGCCTGAAGAAGGACACGTGTCACGAGATCCTCTCTATCAGGGATTCAGACATCGGGGTTCCGAAGAGGAAGTCCTTCGACTTCGCGAGTGGCGAAGTCACAAAGGGGATCTGGACTGTCCATCTAAGAGTGGACAGGTGGCATGCTCTCCAACACAGAGGTCAGACTTTCCTTGACTAATTTGGGGTTTCGTGGGTTGAATAGCTGAAGGCTTAGCATCTGGATTTGCGAAGTCCGAGAAATCCAAAAAGGAGAGAAGTTCCATCGTGGGACCCGCATAGATGACATGTCGAAATTTCACCATTTTGGCATATCAGAGGATAAGAGGTCGAGAACTTTGTCCCGAAAGTTTCAAAGTCGTGAAACCACGAGAGAATCGCAGTCGTCCGTTAGGAGGAGGGAAGGTGGCAGAAATCAAGGGATCTCGTGAACTCGAAGGTTCGCAGGGTGAGAGCCCAAGAGTTGGGTGCTCTCAGTTGCGAAGTTGCGAAATCGCGAGGAGTGAGGATAGCCATCGGATCCAAGTCACGGGAGGACCATTGGATCAGGGACCCCATCGCATTTCGCACATTCGGAGGTTCGAAATTTGAAAGGAGTGTTTTCGATTGCAGAAGTCACGAAGTGTCGAAAGCTGGGCACAAGGGACACGTGGTGGAACCACGAAGTGGGCCCGGGAAGTAGACCGACGGGCACATGTCACCTATTGGAAAAAGTCAACACCCCGTTGACCTCTCGTGTCTCAGGGATTCACAAGATAAGAACACAAGAGTTCGACATTGGAAATTGCGAAGTCGCGAGTAGAGAGAACATGGGGAGAAAAGTCAATGTCGCCTCTCAGGATTTCGTGGAGGGAAGGTTCCAAGGTTGGACACTCTAACTCGTGAAGTGGCGAGTTGCAAGAGGCGCTAGCATTTAAGCCCAGCTAGTGGTCACACTCAGAGGGTGCTGACAGAGAAGGAACCATAACCATTTCACGATCTCGGGTATCGCGGATTTGAGAAGGAAGAGTCGAGAGTCACGACTCGCGAACTTGCGATATTGCGAGCTGCGAAAAGGACCTGTGGATCGATTTGAGAGGAGATTCCAGCAGAGAATCTGAAAGAGCTGATCCGACTCAAAGGGGTTAAAGAACGATCTTGTGAGAGGATCTCGGCCTGAGGGCCGATAGGTCTGCATCAACATGCCCATGAGGAGAAGAGTTAGAAGAATAAGAATCAATACTAATGTCGTGCTTCTTCATTGCTGCTTCCAAAGCTTCCATATTCTTAAAACATTTGGACTCCACATGACCATATTTCCCACAAAATTTGCAATGACTGTCAATCTTCTTATTTTTTGATTTTGGTCCTTTGTCACCATTAGGAGTAGAAGCTGGTGGAGATGGTTTGGGACCCTTGGTTTTCTTGTTGTTGTGGAAAGGATGTTTTTTCTTAGGATTCTTGGATCTATCTTTCTACTAGGCCACTAAGGATTTGTTGGATGTACCTGCACTATTGATTAGTCCAAGTTTCACAAGCTTATCTTTCTCTCGAATTAGAGCATCACAAAAGGACTCAAGAGAGGGATATTTATAAGAAATCCTTAGAGATCCTCTAGTGGCATAAAAGGTAGATACACAAACAGAATATGCCCTACCAAGCTTAGAAAGAATAACATATATGCATCAATCTTCCTTCAGATATAGTTGGCATTATATACACAAAATTCTATGTGTTTTGAACTCAGATAAGTAATCTTAAATGCAAGGAAAATTATTTGGAATCAAAGTCATTAAATGATTTTCCAACCAATGAGCTCGGATAATATTGTGTTTACCAAACACAACTTCAATATTTTCCCAAGATTGATTTGGGCTCTCAATTGCTTGAAGGTGAAACCTTAAACCAAGAGAGATGGAAATTCTGATTAGTCCTCATGATTTGTCATTCCTACTAACCCATTTGGCAAACTTTCCATCATCAATGGGTTCTTATTCTTTTCTCAAGGTAATCTGGTAGATTCATTTACTTAATAAATATTCCATATGGGATTTACATGAGAAGTAATTGGTATTGGTACGCAAAATATCACTGGGAGAAGACATATTAAATATGTAGAGAATATGGATTTAAAATCTGAAATTGATGGTCTAGATGTAATTCTCTCAAAAAATAGTATGTTTAAAAAAAACGACACTGAAAATAGACTTCAGATGTGAAAGTTATGCCCTTTTGAAAAAAGACATAAATGGTAACCAAAGAGTCGCGTGGCAAGTAGAAGTTGGTCCACGCGGTGATACCTGTCCTTCTAATAACCTCACTTTTAAAAATAAGTTTCTTATGAAGTGACCCTCTTTTATGAAGTTACTTTATAAATGAAAGTTGTATGCAAAATACATAACTTAAAATAAAATATTAAAGCTACTTATAGTGATTCACTTTTATAATTTAAGTGAAATACACTTTACAATGGATCCATGAATTTTTTCAAAAAAAAGTAACAAAAAAAAGACTTGAACTCAAGACCTCTTACTTAATAAAGAAACTTTTAACCAAATGAGTTAGTGTAAAACATATTATATTATTTATAAGGAGGATTGGGGGTGTTTGTGTTGGTGTTGTTGTTGTTGTGGAAGATGACTTTGGAGAGCGTGCTCATTAAAAACTCTTTTCACACAAGAAAAAAATTTCACTTCTCGACAAAAATAGGGTTAGATCTCAATTAGATTAATCGGTGTTGAAGAGATATTTCCCCCACGAATTTTGGTCAAGTCACAACAGATCTAGACCGTATTGAGAAGACTAAAATCTTCCCTCACAAAAAAATGTGCAAGATGAAAAATAACTACTTTTTGCTAGGAGAGAGTAGGGAAAGAGGGAAGGAGAAAGTGTGCACCTTAAACCCTTCATTTGATGTCGATCCCTGCTCCTGATTTTCGAAGCGCTCCTGAAATTTGTCGGAACAAGCCTGCAAAATGAAATCAAGACAAATGCTACAACGAGGTAGTTATGTAATGAAGTAGCATATATATCATGTATTATATCTAGAGAAAGTATAAACAATTATAACATACAATATTGCAATGAACACAAAATCGGATGGAAAGATAACTCTTCTATTAACACCAAATATTAAAGTTAGTTACAACTTGACTCTCTTATGGAACTCCTTCGAAGCCAACTGCCCGGGTTCCTCCACAGATCCTTCAAGCATATACTCAGTGATGAAGCTCTTCCTTGGATAGCCCAATAAGGATAAGGAGACACCTTATGACTATATAAGAAGGAAGAAATAATGGAAAAGGATTTTCCAGGTTGGGGGATGCTAGTTGGAGGATAAAAGGAATAGGGAACCTTGCTAGATCTCAACAACATAACCTTGCACCAAAAGACTTCCCCCTCATTCTAGCCCTCAATGGTTCTTTTATATCTTCCCCAAAGGGGTTAGGGATGTTGGAATATATTTTGTACGGGCATGGGGATGTTGGGAAACGATCCTAACCAAAAAAACCTCCCTAAAAATTGGAATTATTTTATTTTTCATCATTTTTGAGGGCATCTGCAGATTTCACACTGACAAGTCACAAATATCCGCGTGTTTCATCAAAGGAGCCCATGTGTATATGCAAATGACATGTTTTTTAGATAATTTGAATGAGGCAAGCTGGGAATTTGTCTAACAAACCAAGGTAAAGGGTTAGTCCATGGCACAAATGCATAGGTGTGGAATTTTATGTTATAACACTCGAAAAATGCAAGTTTTCCCTCTGTTTCTGATTTACCGAGATCACACAGGGCGCACGACAAAGAACATACATAGACAAGAAAACCCTTTCTGCTTAGTTTCTGATTTTCCAATATTGCAAAGATCACAGGGAAAAGAGAATACATAGACAAAAAAGAGTAGAAAACCAAAAATAAAAAAACATAAAACCAAAATAAAACCAAAATTCTATCTTTGTAAAAATTTAAAAGGGCGTACTAAGTATTTATAGCTCAGGATCTGACTAAAATGGAAGTATCTTGGGAAAACATAAACATTCTCGAGTGAAATGAAATATGTTCCTAATTGAAATGAGAACTCTAGACGCAATGAAAGAATCCTCTCATCCCATAAATGTATGAAAATGGTAGAAACTAGAGATGCATCGACACGACTTCACGATCTCGATATACAATGAGAGCGAGTCTTCAAATGCACTCTGATACCATGTTCGAGAACACAAGTATTCCAACAGAGGATGGACACCTTCAATAACCACTCACACAACCAGACCAAATATCAACACACCAATTTTTTTACGTGGTAAAACCCCTATGGGGAAGCATCCATAGCCCCAACCAACGTGGCCACTTGGAGAAATTTATGAATGCAAAATAAAATATTACAGAGATATTTGCAAGATATTTTCTGACAATCGATCATAAAAAATATACCTCGATTCCATTTAAATAGAAATCATGGACCAATATGGTGTCAATCCATGGATTTATGTAGTCGTTAAGCTCGAGCAGAATATGATCTGTCAGATCACTCTATATTAGGAACATATCATGAAGGTTATATTGCCTAAATAAAAATGCATACTAAAGAAACACACTTTTACCTAATGACACAATAGACCAAGTTGATCTTAAGTAACTCCTAAGTGTCTAAATATCTTAACACCTAAGGAAAATATATAATAACTCTAGTGGATAGTGTCCACATGCACCAGGAAGACCAAGGCCCTTCATGGCCAACATGGTAGATGGAATGATCACAAAGATTATGACATTAATATATATTCCAATGAATAGGAGGATGCCACATGGAATCCACATTGGTAAATGTAACCGTAACATGAATTGTAAAACCTAAAATTCATTATAGTAGGTGGTTATGTTGAGGGGGATTCACTTAGAGAATTTTGGGATTTTGGAGGAGAAGATGGAGAGGTAGTGGTGATGACCTCATGGGCGTATTTTTTATTTTTTAGGGGAATGGAACTATTAGAGGAAAATAATAAAGAGGTCGATTGCTATTGATTCCAGGATGAGGGAGAGTGAATATAGGAGTTTGAAATTTTTTAGCAGAATGAGAGTTGGAGATAGCCTAAAGAAAATTGAGAAGGTTTCATTGGTTGTTATGATACCAGGCAGTAAGAAAGAGGACTTTTTATTAAGATTCTAAATATTAGTGCTTGAAATTTTCAGTTTGCACTAACCATACATGAACCCTACTATATTAAGTTTTGTATCATGTATTACCTATACAAATTCCCACCCTAAGATGTTTTCAAGGAATTCTACATACTTTTGCGTTGAAATCATAATCATTGAATCCCCTCCTATTGAATTCCCCTCATACAATTTGAATAGATTATTCTAGAAACCTAACCTATCTTTATGGCCTCATTTGACTACTCTTAGGCCATTAGGAGGTATCCCATGGGATTTTTCTTGGTATCATTCCTTAGGTTATCATTTTTGGCCAAATGAGCTCCCTTTGAGTCTCTCTCTAACTTACTTGGATATTGTTGGTCCTCTTTAAACCCAAATGTTGAAGAAGGGGAAGCCTGTGGAGGGTTGGAAATGTTCCAATGTACTCACTTGGAATTCCTAATATGCATACAAGTGAGGGACTATATTTGTTTGGGAAAAAACTCACTCCTTGTCTTATCTCTTTGAATGATGTCTTATATATGTATCGCTAGCATGTCCATTGCCTGCGAGACTAGCTTGTGGTCTAAGAAACCATGACCCAAGGGAATATAAGCTGTCAAAATCACCTGGGGATCACACCCATATTGGGCCACACCAACCCTTAACATGGATGAATTTTTTTGGGTGTCTCTTCCCAAATACCGTGAGTTTCGAACCTTGATTGCCTTATTGAAGGAAACCCTCAAAATCCAATCGCGCTAGCAGGATTTGACATATATAGTTTATTCTTTACTTTTATAGAATATTGTACTATAATGCTCATATACTCTTAGATATACATAATTTATCGATCTCTATCATCCTCCATGCTTGGGGAGGTGTTGTATCTATTGTCCATAGCCTCCACTTTTTGATTTGTAGATACTGTCCCTTCCCTACACCTCAAAGGGACACTTTAACAATTAGCTTTTGTTCAATAAACTAGGTATATCCACATAGGTTTAACACCTTACAATATCCACTCTCACAAATAGGTCAAATATTGGTACACCAATGTATTACATGGTTAAAACCCTTAGACAGAGAAATAGTCCATGACCCCAACCAATGTAGCCACTTGAGGAAATATATTAATGCAAAAGGAAAAATAATTTACATATGAGTTTCACACAACCAATAATTAACAAATGACCCTCCATGCTCTTTAAATAGAGATCATGGATTAATTGAGTGCTAAGCCATATATCAAGATAGTCATTAACATTGAGGATAAGTTGAGTAATCATATCACTTTATTTCTAGAACATAATCCTGAACATCATATTAGATAATTACAATGTATACTGAAGAAACACAGTGAATAAATACACTTTACCTAAAGACATGTTAGACCAAGTTGATCATAACTAACTATTAAGTGTCGAAATATCCTAACATCTTCCCTTAAGAACAACTTGGGATATGATCAAATGATTTAAAATATAACATAATAGGAGAAGGAAGGAGGCATTAGAGCATATCCCCCCTTAATGAATACTTCCTAAACTACAAACACATCAAATTTTGGAAAAAAAATCTTTTGTAAGAGACTTTGTGAAAATTTCTACAACTTGATCATCTGTAGGGAAATAATGCACTTTGAGAACATGATCCTGAAGAATGTTTATAATGAATTGAACCTATATCTCAATGTGTTTGTTACACTGATGTGAACTAGATATTTGGAAAGTTGAATGACACTCTAATTATCATGCTAGAGTGTGTTCAGATGTTTCCATTGGAACCCAAAGTTTGAAAGAATGTACTAAAGCCACAAGGATTATTGACTCACACTAACTACTGATCAATACTCTGGTTCTATTTAAGAAAGAGGAAGGGGACATTACTTCTTACAAGCCCAAGTGATAGATCTGGAACCAATACAAAAAATACAAACTACAAAAAAATTCTAATCATCGGGGTTGCCAAATCAATTGGAATTAGTAAAACGAACCAACGAAGGAGTCCCCCCTAAATTATAATGTATTCCGAATTGAACTATACCCCATATATACAAAAGTATCCTTTTTGTGTCTTTTCTATGTCTCTCTTGGGGTGTTTTCATATACTGGGAAACAAGACAAATAACAAAGAAAAGGTTAGGATGGGTGTGAGTCAAATACAAAAGTATACAAACTAACTAATGGTGCAAAGTGGCATCTACTTTGAGTGTAGTACAAGTGGAAAAAATGTTGAATTCAAGTGGAAGGGAGATGGACCTCGCTTACAATATTCCATGTGAAAGAATTGAATAAGGTCACATGCATATTTAGACTGACAAAGGAAAATTCGTTCCTTGGTTTGTAAGACTCGGAAGCCGAGAAAGTAAAGAAAATGCCCTAATTCTATCATTTCAAATTTCTTATCAAGGTTGGATTTCACACGGGTTGACATTTTTGGGTCACTACTAGTGAGTATAAGGTCATCAACACAAAGATCAAGTATTATGAGATGGTTACCTACTTTTTTTTTGTATATACATTGGGGTCATAATGCCATCTATAAAAGATAATGAGCTATCCATTTTAGCATACCAAGCCAGAGGAGCTTGCTTAAGGCCATAGAGAAATTTCTTAAGGAAAAAAACAAGGTTGGAGTCATTGTGAATACAACCATGTAAATATATTCTTGCAAATCCCAATGAAATAATGCATATGTAATATACATCTAATGGACCTCCCATTTATGTGAAGCAATAAGGGATAGAACAAGGTGGATGGAATCCATTTTGTCTACAGGGGGAAAGGTTTCATTATAATCAATCCCTTCAACTTGAGAAGATCATTTGGAAACTGATCAAGCCTTATGTCCTACAAGACTTCCATTCGATGCATGCCTAGTTCTATACACCCATTTACATCTAACACGCTTTCTTCCTTTTGGAAGACATATGATATCCCAAGTATCGTTTTCCATTAAGGAACAATATTATTCATTCATTGTTGCATCCCAATATATAAGGCCAAAAGCTTCTGCAAGTGTTTCTAGATCATGATTCTTTGAAACTTAAGACAAAAGAGAGGAATTGCACTGGAACTATGAACATGTATGACATTGATCTCAAGTATCACTAGTGAGATAACTAGTTTCTTCTCATGTTGTATGGACCCATATAGGAAGTTGTGGTGTTGGTGTTGGTTCATGTTAAATGGACCCAACTAGAGGAAGGTTATTAGGTGAAGGTTGATTTTCATCCTCAATGTCATCTTCTAAAGAAGAAACTAGGATAGGAGCACTAGTAGAAAAGTTAGGAATAAAATATGGTACAATAAACAAATATGACTTGCAAGCCAAATATGGCACAAGTACCAAATTAGGCTCACAAGTCGAGATAACTTCACAAAACTTAACATCTATCCTAATAATAATTTCATTAGAATGAGTTTTAATAAGTCTGAAATCCTTTACAACTTTAGAATATCCAACAAAAATGCACTTCTCACACTTAGGATGTAATGATTTCCTTTTCTCATGAGGATTGTGAGCTCATGCTTCACTACCAAACACTTACGTAAGGTTTAATTTTACTCCAAGATTATTTTGGTGTTATATATTTTACATCCTTTGTGGCAGTGAAATTTTCTATATAATTTTCACAAGTAATGGCTTCCACCAAAAATGAGGACTTAATCCCATATATTGGATCCGACAATTTGCCATTTCCTTTAATGTGCAATTATTTCTCTCAACAACACCATTTTTTTGTGTTGTATATGGAATAATATGTTGCATCTAAATTCCTTGTGTAGTGTAGAAAGTTGTAAATTTGTTGTTAACACATTTGACTCCATTATCAGTTCTTAACTTATGAAGTCGATGCCAAATTGTTTTTCTATAAGGGCCTTGTAGGCCAAAAACATGTCAAAGTTAAGCAGTACTTGAACACATGGAAATAAGTAAAATGAAGCATACCACCTAAATATCTATGAACAAGATGAAAGGAGGTTGAGGCATGCCAAGAGACACGTTTTAAAAAAATGTCTTGATGATGTTTGTCAAAAACATAGTAAGGAAAAACATCAACTTTGCAAGAAATCAGAGGAAGACTAGTCACCATATTTTGATTACATAGTTGCTAGAAAGTGATAATTTACATGACAAAATCACTCAAGCCAAAGTTTTCTCAAGTCATTACTATGAGAAACAAAAATTGATGGAAGAGATGATGACCCAAAGTTGTCAAATACGTACAACTTAGTAATATCATCAATAATTCCAATTGTTAGGACAAGCTTAAGATATTTTAAGTCCTTGATTACAAATTGGTGAGGTGAAAATTTTATTTTTTTACTTTCACTTGAATGAGTGATTTGATACACTAATAGAAGGTTGCAAGAAATACTTGGAACACATAATACATCATAAAATGACTATCTAGTTGAAGTTTTATAGATCCTACAACATTAAGAGATCTACCATCACCAACAAATATTTGTTTTTTGTGAAATTGATTAAGACTATAAAAGATGGCTTTATCCTTAGCCATATGATAAGATGCACTAGAATCAATACACTGCTCACTAGAAGAAGAAGCATATGTTGAATTGAAGGAAAGAACCAAAATAAGAAAGTGCATGTCTATGAGAAAAAGAGTTAGAAGAAGAAGAATCAAGATTGATGTTGTGCTTCTTTGTTGATACTTCTAAGGATTCCATATTCTTGAAATATTTAGACTCTAGATGACCATGTTTCCCACAAAAATTACAATGTCTCTTAGTCTTCTTACCTTTTGATTTAGTTCATTTATCACCATCGGGAGTAGGAGTTGGCTAAGAGGGTTTGGGACACTTGGTTTGTTTGTTGTTGTGAGGATGTCACTTCTTTGGATTCTTGGCTTTATCCTTCTATCATGCCACTAAGGCTTTGTTAGATGCAACAATAATGCCAATCACTCCAAGATGCAAGAGCTTGTATTTCTTTCTAATTAAAGAATCATAAAATATTCAAAAGTGGAAATTTTGTAAGTAGCCCCTTAACTAATAATATATTCCGTGTTGGAGTGAAAAGTGGATACAAAATATAGAATAGGTAGTGCCAATCTTAGCAAGGATATCATATATAAGTTGATGATTTGTCTTGATTATTTTACATTCTGCAAGTAAAAGTATAAGTGATCCAGATTTATGAGCAAAATGAAATGAAACACATATCTATAACATTCACTCAGAGATACAATGAACAATAACATAGATACATTGAAATTTAACTTCTATTCAATAAATAAATCTGTTGAAACTGTAAAATGCAGAACGAAAACAATCTTGCTTGAATAGTGGTAGCTAATCTCTGTGAAGAGATGTGGCAGCTACACACATTTGTTTGATTGCATTAAAATGAGGCCTCCAGGGATTTTTAGCATCAAGAAATAATTATAAAACCCTAGACATCCAAAAAACTAACCCTAGGAGATGAAGCGCCAAAAGTCATGTGGGCCCCGATGGGGTCAGTTGGTACATCAACTTCCCATGGTCGTAACTTTTTCATGCGATCTCCGTTTTAGGCACATCATATCCCATTGGAAAGGTCTATCCGAGGACTGCACATGTTTCCATCACACTTTAACTATCTATATAATGTGACTGTGGCGAGCCCAAAAAACCTTGTTTAGGGCCTCAAAACGGCCCCAGAAGTTTAGGACCCGAAAAACTAGAAAAAAACTTCCAAGATGAAAAATGTATGTGATCTAGTTGGAATAGGTGGGTGGCCACCGATATACACATAGATAAATACTCCCCTTTAAGAATAAATGGTCTACATTGCGTTGAGTTCCCCCATCAAATGAGGAAATTTCTACTGAATTTGGCCCTCAGTTAGCCACTTTCCTTGGCACAGGAGATGCCTCGCTTTGACAACACGATAAAGCTAAATATTCTATTAGCGAGTTACCTTGACTTGTGTATCCATGATTTGATTAGTGGGTTCCTGTTCCATGCATTCATGGTTGAGCTCTATCGATGTAAACTATTCTGCTATCTCTGAGGTGTCCAATAATGGTGGAATGTATGGTCGAAGGAGGTCCACATTAAACACTGGGTGTAAGCCAAGGAAGGGGGAAATGTTGAGCTCAAAAGAATTATCACCCACATCCTTGTGATGGTGTAATCTACAGAGATGAGTGGATGAAGTTTCCGATGAGGTCCTGTAAGGTGTTCTTTCTGCAAGTGCAACCAAACTTTATCTCCCACCTGAAACTTGTGTGGCACCTGATGTTTATCATGGCACACTGCTTGTACTTGGAATTGGAATTTTGAAAAATATCCTGAACCTATTGGTGGATGTTATGGATGTGTTCAATGAACCTGGTGGCTTTGTTAGATTCAGTTTGAGCATGGGACAATTATGCCTGTGTGGGCGTAAGGGGTAGTGCAACATCCATGGAACCCAATGGTTGAAATCCCAACCCACCTTAAAGGGGCTGTGGCCAATTGAGCTATGTATGGATCTGTTGTAACTGTGATGAACACAGGGAAGAATCTCATCCCATGTGTGTGGATTCTTGTAATTGTACATGCAAAATATATGAATGATTATTCTATTGACTACCTTGGTTTGGCCATTTGTTTGGGCGTGGAAGGCAATGGATTTGGTGTGCTTGGTGTCCAGTAGTGACCAAAGGCTTGACCAAAATGATGCTCTTTGGTATCCGATATGAGAGGATGGTTTGTGGTATCCAAAAATGTACCCACAATCGTTCAAAAAAGAGCTTGGCATTGGCCTCCACTGTGATGCTCTTCTTGTAGGCATCCATAATTGTCATATTGGAAAATCGATCAACAACCCAAAAAACACAGTCATTTCCCTACTTGGTTGAAGGAAGGCTTGACATGTAGTCCATTGAGATGGATTCCTAGGGCTTGTTGGGAGTAGGGAGAGGGGTGTACATGCCTTTTTTCTTAATGTTCGATTTGGAAATGGTGCAGGCCGTGCAGGGCCTGATATACTTGCTGACATCCTGTCAAAGTTTTGGCCAATATAAATGTTGATGCCACAATACCATTGTATTTTCTACATTGAAGTGTCTTTCCACTCAACTGAAGTGAGCTTCCAAAATCTGCTTCACTTGCTTGCTTGATGGGATGTAGAGATGACCCAGATCGAAAAACAACCTATCGTGAAGATGGAAATCAGTGATAACAGTGTTTTTTCCCAACATATGGTAGGTAGTGGTGAAGTAAGGATCTATTTCATAGAGTTTTGTCCATCTAACGGTCTCATGGCCGCAGGAGTGTAGCACTATGTTTAGTGCTACAACTGGAGGTCAACTGAGGAAGTCAACAACGTGGTTGGTGTTGCCTGTCTTATACTTGATGTTGAGATGGAACTACTGCAATTATGTGGACCACTTCTGATGGTGTTCATTCTGCAATTTTCCTTGTGTTTGCATGAACTATAGAGGCTTATGATCAGTGTGGATGACTGTCTCCTTCCCGAGAATGTAATTCCTCCACTGGCGGCAGGATTGTACAATGGAGTACATTTCTTTGTCATAAGTGGGGTAATTACAGATCATATCTGATAGTGCCTCAGTATGATAGGCCACAAGATGTTCGTGCTGAGTGAGAACTTTTCCCACAACATAGTTTGAAGAATCTATCTCAATCTCAAAAGGCTATTGCAGGTCAGGTAATGAGAGCACCAGAGCTGAGCACAGGCACTGCTTCAAATCATCAAACACTTTCTGTTGCGACTGCCCCACACAAAAGTTTCTTTGACACCACCCCTGGTCACTTGGCTAAGGGCCCATGCAATATGGGATAATCATAACACGAACCTACGATAGAAATTGGAAAGGCCTAAGAATCTCCAAATCTCAGTGAGTGTGGTCAGGGCTGGCCAGTCACAAATGACCTAGATCTTGGCTGGATTGACATGCACCCCATTCTCATCAACAATGTAGCTGATGTATTGGACCCTGTTCATGTCGAAGGAGCATTTTTCCAAATTTGCATATATCTTATGTTGCCTGGGAGTGTGTAGAACCTACTGAATATGATGCAAGTGTTCCACCCAACTCTTTCTAAAGATGAGGATGCCATCCAAATAGACCACCATAAAAGAATTGGTGAAAGGACACAAGATACCATCCATCATCCTCATGAATGTTATTGGGGTATTCATGAAGCCAAAGGGCATGAATATCCATTCAAAAAGACCTTCTTTGGACCTAGTGGTAGCTGGACTTCAGATAAATCTTACTAAAGTATTTTCCCCCCTTGCGCTGGTCAAGGAGATCAACAATTCAGGGAATTGGGTACCAGTTCCTGACTGCGATTTTATTTAGGGCCCGATAATCAATGCAGAGTCGCCAGGTCTCATCTTTCTTCTGCACAAGCACGATTGGGCTTCTACAAGGTGACGAGCTTGGTCATATGTGCCCCTTTTCGAGAAACTCTTGGATATGGCACTTGATTTCCTCATTTTCTGACAGAGAACGGTGATAGACTGGCCCATTGGGTAGCGGTGCATCAGGGGTCAGATCGATTGAATGATTGACTTGACAGTACAAAGCTACCCTAGTGGGTGAGGAGAATATGTCTTTGTATTATTCCATGACCTTATCCACTTGCTTCTACTGTGTGGAGAGACCTTCTATGGAGGCCATGGGTGTGGCTACAACCTTCCACTCACTTTGAGAATGAATCACGAAGAAGACAAACTTCCCGGTCTGAGAGATGACCTTCCTACATTGCTTGGTAGAGATCAAGAAAATGGTAATAGGTGGCACTACCTCGAGTATCTTGTACAATTTCCTTTCCAAAGTAATAACAACACTATGAGGCCTAGAATCATATAAAACATGACGTTTCCATAAATAGGGTTTCCCCAAAAGAACATCACAAACTTCAATTGGGGAGAGATCACACAATACCTCATATTTGAAGGGCTTTATGTCATAGGGTAGGCTACCCTATTGGCTAATGCAAATATCACTCCCTTGGCAGAGCCATTCGATGGTGTACGATTGTGGGTGAGGTGTTATTAGCAGAGCCAATTTCTTGAAGACCTCCGATGAGATGAGGTTCTTATAGCTACTAGTATCAATGATGAAGTTTAGCAGAGTACCCTTCACCCACATCTGTGAATGAAAGAGGTGCTCACCTTCCTCTGGTTCATCAGGTTCACCGAGATGGATCTTGGTGGTAACAACAATGGCACTAGGTTTTGCGTCAATGATAATATCCCTTTTTTTGGTTCTAACTCAGAATAAAAACCCACATATGATTCAAAGGCTTTCACCTCGTCCACCAATGATTGCTTTGAGTGACATTCAACGATGTTATGCCAGGGGATATTATGGAACTCGCACCACTTCCCAGTGTATCTCTTTATCTTCCCATTGTCCTTCTTGTTTGTGGATTAGACTGGTTGTCCTGAGTCTATCCATCTTTTTTATGTCCTTTGTTCTATAGGTTGGGGTTTCCTTTTCCCTTCTTCTGATGTGAGGGGTTCATAGAACCAAACTATTGTGTCTTTTGTTTAAGCTTCTGCTCGATTTTGAAAACATATTGATAGGCCGTGACTAAGTACGAGATGTCCAAAAACTCCAGTTCTATCTAGATGTATCTATGTAGACCGTCATGGTACTTGAGCAGTAGATGTCGTTCAAATTTTTTGATACCCTGCTTGGTGCGTAAGCTATGGAAGACATTGGTGAACTCTGGAACTGTTTGGTCTCTTTCTTTCCATAGTGTGGTCCAATTTGTATATAAGTTGTCATAACTTCCAATAGGGTAGTATTGTTCCTTAATATGATCCCTGAAAGAAACCTAAGTAGGTGCGACTACAAATAATGGATATTTCTTTGTTTCCTTTTTCTCACATAAAGTCTCCCACCAATATTTGACATGGGGGATGACCTTAACGAGTGAAAATGTAACCTTTTCTCTATCAGAAACGTTATGGATAGAAAAATACCCTTCTAGAAGGTTTAACCATTTGTATAAAACATCCACATCTATATGACCTTCAAATATAGGAATATCAAAATTGATTTGTACCTTGAAGGGGGCGGCACCTCCACTCGAGGGAGATGCGTCACCTATTGGTAGTCGTCAAAGGATTTGTACAAAATTATCCATAATATTGTTCCTCTGTTGCGCGAGGGATTCCTCGAGAAAGAGTTTAAAGGGATCTCCTTCCCCATCATCTCTCTTTTCTTCCCCCATGGGCACCTGTCGGGTTCAGAGAGGTTCCTATTGCAAAGGATCAACTAGTTCGAGTCCCAACTACTTATACCCTGACCTTGTTGGGGACGTGTAGAGAGAAACAAATGAAGAGAAGACCATTCTAATACCACTGATACGGATTTATGAGAGGAGAAAAATGAAACACAGATCTATAACATTAAAACATAGATATAATGAAAAATAACAGAGATACAATGAAACTTAAGTTCTATTCAATAAAGAAATCTGCTGAAACTGTAAAATGTAAAATGAAAACAAACATGCTTGAATGGTGGTAGCTAATCTCTGAGAAGATATGTGGTGGCTATGATTATTCATTTGAGCACATTACAATGAGGCCTCCAAGCATTTTTAGCATCAACCAGTAATCATAAAATCCTATACATCCAAAAACCTAACCCTAGGAGATGAAGTGTCAAAAGTCATGTGGGCCCCGATGGGGTAAGTTGGTACATCAACTTCCCGGGGTCGTAACTTTTGCATACGATATCCATTTTTGGTGCACGATATCCCATTGGAAATTTCTATATGAGGAAAAAACATATTGTCATCACACTCTAACTTCGGTTATATTGTAATTGTGGTGAGCCCAAAAAATGTTGTTTAGGGTCTCAAAACGGCCCCATAAGTTTAGGACCCAAAAAGCTAAAAAAAACTACCAAGATGAAAACTATATGTGAGCAAGTTGGAATAGGTTGGTGGCCATCAATATCCACCTAGATCACTAAGTGTTTTGAACTTAGATAGAAAATATTTAATGCAAGAGAAACCAATAGGATACAACTAAGCAATAGATTTATTTTTGAGATGGCGGGCTCAAACCTCATTGTATTTATCTAGCATGGTTTCCATATTTTTCCATGCTACATCTAGGTTCTCAATTCCTTGAAGGTGAAATTGAAGATAACTAGAGATGGAAATTCTGATTAATCTACATGCTTCATCATTTTTATTATCCAATTTTGATTTCTTTAAAGCATTAAGGGGGGAACTTTTTGTTCCCAAGGTAACCCTATAAAGTCACCTACTTCAGAGTATATCCTCCATATGGGATTTCAATGAGAAGTAATTTGAATGTGTAAGTAGGAGATCACTTGGACTATCCATATTACAATATGCAGGTAAGATGACTTCAAAAGTAGAAACTGAAAGTCTAGATAAAAATATATGAAAAAATAGGTAGTTTAAAAAAAAATAACATCGAAAATGGAGTTCGGATGTCAAAGTTATGCCCATTTGAAGAAATGCATAAAAAATAACTAAGGTTCCACATGGAAAGTGGAGGTTGATCAAATGGTGATTGGTGCACAATGATGTGTTGAATTAATTTTTTTTCCTTCCTTTAATTTTCCATATAAGTTCACTTTTATAATCTTAGTGACCCATGTTTATATCCTTGAGGGTTAGCTCAAGGAGTCATGAGGTAGGCATGAGATATCTCCCCCAAATTTGAAGAGGTCGTGGGTCTAACTCTCTTGATTACCTTAGTGTTAAATTCCATAATCAAGGTTGATGATGGGCTTTCCATGAGATACTTTCTTGGAAAAAAAAGTGACCCACTTTTACAAAATAAGTGAGAATTAGTTTAATAGTGAAGCTACTTTATAAATTAAAGTTTCATGGAAAAAGTAACTAAAAAAACATTAAAGTTACTTTATGAGTGATTCACTTTTATAATTTGAGTGAAATGAAATTTACAATAAAGTTTGTTATAACTTAAAGTTGCATGAACTTTTTCAAAAAACAACTTAATAAAAATAAATACTTGAACTCAAGGCCTCTAATTTAATAAAATAACTTTTAACCAAGTGAGATGATGAAAAATATATAACAAATGTTAGGAAGGGGAAGGGGGGATTTTTTTTTCTCTTTGACTTGAAGTACGTTCTTACCTCCAAAATCCTTATTTTTCCTACAAAAAACTTCTATATAATTGCACATAAAAACAAACAATTTTTTTTTAAACAAATAAAAAACTTCATAAGATTAGGGTTACATCTCGATTAGTCTACTAAAAAAATGCAATCTTTCTCTTTGGTTTGATTTGTTGAGATTGCAGAAAGTGTAGAGAAAAGAATAAATGTTTTAGAGAAAACACTATCCACTTTGTTTATGATTTATTGATATCACAAGGTGTATGAAAAAGAGCATACATAGATTATAAAGGGATCAAACTCGAAAGAAAAATAGAAAAACCAATCTGAAATATTATAACAAAATGGAAGAGATTTTAATACCTATAATGAAATTGTATACCTTCGTACCTAATAAAAAACAACATATCTTTGGAAAATTAAAACCTTTTTGGGTGAAACAAAAATGGTTTCCAACCGAAAACAATTATGTTAATGCATTGGAAGAGTTCTCTCAGCCTATAAATCCTTAGAAACAAAATAATCTATAATTCCTTTGATGCATGTAGTGACAAAGGTTCAAGATTTCAAACAACAATGGGAGTGGATGTTAATAGGGGCTCTAAGACCATGCTCAATAAATAGTATATAACCACATAGGTCAAACACCTTAAGGAAATCACTCACACAAATAGATTAAATATTAGTAAACCAATGTATTACATGGTTAAAACCCTAAAAAAGGGAAACAATCCATGACCCTAGCCAATGTAGCCACTTGAGGCAATATATTAATGAAAAAAGAAAAACAATTTACATATGAGTTTTTCACAATTGATAATCAACAAATGACCCTCCACACTCTTTAAATAGAGATTATGGACCAATTAGGTCTTAATACATGGATCGATGTATTTTTCAGTATCGAATAGAAGATGAACCGTCAGATCAATTTATGTCTAGAACATAATCGTTAACGTTAGATTATATAATTACAGTGCATACTAAAGAAATAAAATTTACCTAAGTATCTAAATATCCTAACAACTTTGAGGTATGGGGCTTTGTTTTATTGAGGCCACAAACACATCCTTTATTTTTCTTTGTTGTTCAATTGTAATTTTGTTTGTTTCATTGTTTACTTGTTTCCTTACATATACATACTTATGGAGATTAGGGAAACTAAGTGGTTTTTTGCAGGAAGATATTTACAAATCCAAGAATTGTAAAGAGGCCCAATCCTCTCTATTTATTCTTATTTATATTTTCTTAATTCTCTTTCCAATTTCAAAAGAATTGTTAGATAGAATTCAACCTAGTAAAGGCCTCTTTCTCACTTAGGAAGTCAATTCACCCTTTTGTTTAATTTATGAGTGCTTTCACACTAATGAAAATTGGCAATAAAACCTAATTCTTACTATTTGTTATTTTCATCTAGGAAATAAGGGAAAGAGAAGTATGTACTTCATTCCCTTCATTTTTATTTTTCAAATTTACTTTTCATTTGATTAGATCATGTAGATCACGGAAGTGAAAGAAAATAGTTAACCCTGTTTTAGTTCATAATCCCTTGTATTTGATTTGTTTAGATTCTATGTAGCCTTTCCTTTTTGTGGTTCCAAAATTGTAATCAACATAAAATGAGTCCCCAAACAAACAAGGTTCATTAACCATATCAAACCCTATTTTACTCAGTGAGCTTTCCCCCTTTCTTCCCCTCCTCATTTCCCGTTTTTTCCCAAAACTAGGTAGTGACTCTACTTCTACCTAGAATAGTCATTTGAGATAAGAAATATTTATTTGGTGAAAATTTGGATTGTTACCCTGGGGGTTTTCCTCTACTCATTTATTTACCCTTTTTTAGAGTGAGTTTAATTTCTAGGTTAGAATATAGTCTTCTTGCCTCTTCCACCTAGGTTGGGTTTATCTGTTCCTTCCCTAGGTTTCCCAATCATAATTAATTTTCAGAGACTCCATTAGAGAGTTCATGTCAACCCTTTCCTTCAAGTTATCAAAGGGATTCATTTTCCCCTACGGAAGCTCGTATCTCCTTTTCCTTCTCTCCCAAGTGAAATAACTCCTCTTCCACCTATCCAACCTTCTTCAAAACTATTTTCCAAAGTAGTTCCCACCTTAGATTTGTGCTTATCCACCATGTAAATATATGTGTTACCTCTCATTTTGATATGTCTAAATGCGTATCAATGATTTCCAACCCTACTCTATGTCACTTAGTTTTCCTCCAAGGTTTCATATCCAAATACTCTAAATTCCTCAACTTCTCAAGATTTCCTTGTGTCCAACATAAGACACCACCTCTTAACCAACTCTAAGTCCAAATCTTGGAGAAAAATAACCTCTCCACACAATTAAAATATTATATCCCACCCTAGATGGCTCTGCAAGCCAAATTGGTGATCATAATTTGGCCAGTGAACTTGACCAAGGATCCTTATAAGACACTTTCCTTTTCTAAGAGATTTTCTTGAAAACTTTCCCTCATTTCCATATTTATACACCTCAACTTATAGATAAACTTCCTTCCGTGATTCCTTCCTCTAAATTTAGTCCTTATGGGATCCCCACTAATGGAATTCCTCTACCTACACCTACTAGCCAACATCCAACTCAACCTTGGAACTAATATTTTGTTGTTCCTATTATTTGACTCTCAACCTCTATGAGTTCAAGGGATCCCAAAAATCACCCATCATATGGGATTTTGAAACATAAAAATATAAAAAAAAACCTAGAACCACGTCTCTCCATAATGGCTTGCATATATGGAATAATGAAAAAATGGGAAATGGCTGATTTTAGGAAGACTTATGGAATCAAAACCCTACATTTTCACTAGGATCTCCAAGAGTTGGATAATATATTCAAAGGATTATTTGTCTATTATTTTTAGGAACTTCAAGAAAAATCCACATTTAATCCTATCTTTAGGTCTTTAGGAAATGGAAGCCCCTAAGGGTGTGGAACTATGAACCATATAGGGGCATGATGGATTAAATTTGGGTATCGTTGATGAAAATGAAACCAATCATCAAATAGGGACCCAACTGTTGCGCCTCTTTCGCCACCTTAGTGAGAAAAATAGAGGTGCTTGCAAGCTCAGCTGGGTTTGCTGATCAGGACAACTGCAAGGAAAATGGTTAGAAAAAGAAATATAAAACAACAACTAAGAATTAAACTAAGAAATAAAACAACAACTAAATTTATAAGCATAGGGACATAGAGACAAAAAGAACAATGAGACCCATGTCACCAATGATAAGGCTGATATTAGTGAAAGA
>SNQJ01S0019954.1:195511-205721 GCA_010110895.2 Picea sitchensis
GTGTGTTGTGAACCTGACCCTTGAGGGGGGCTAGGTGGGTTAGTACTTCCCCCTTGAGAGGAAGTTGGTCCCCTGCTTCCGTGTAATGGAGAGCGAGTCGACAGATGACCTTGGGAAGTGGACCTAAGTAATGTAGAACCAAGCAAACCTGATCCTAAAATAGTAGCACTCATAGGAGTGTGTGAAGGTGGTGCCGATGAGTGGGCAAGACCAGACACTCCCCCTAAGATAGGAGGGAGGTTTAGCAAGCTAACTGAGTGAATGTGTGAAAATGACGGTGAGAGTAATAAAGAGGCAAGAGCGTTTGTGTTGCAAATTTTGAACTTTACACAATATATATATCCAAATCAAAATGTAGTCAGAAGTGCATCATACATAAAATATTTTGAAAAAGAATCATATATGTGGATAAGTGGGTTTTGTTCACATGGGGAATCAAAAGAAATCAAATGCTCGTGTCCTAGAAGACGTAACGTCCTTCCTCTCAAATAGCACTGGACCTTCCAATAGTACTCAACAGTGGGGTCTGAAGTCACCGGAAGAGAAAATAGTGAAGGATGAAATAATTGGTTATAATGAGGGGTAAAGGGGGAATATCCTAAAAGAGTTGGTGATATTTCCCAATAGCCACACAAAATCCAATCAAGGTGCAATTGCAGCCCACAATTTTCACCTGGGTAGATGTCCTAAAATTTGGTCACTAGGTACCTCGGTCAAAGTGCGACATTTAGATTTTCGGCCTAAGAAATGGGTCACGGGATGGATCCCGTCCAAGAGGTGGGTGCCTCAAGGGGGGACACATAGAACAACCAGACCTCGGCCTTCAACCCTTCACGGGTATCTCCCTGCCTTATGGTGTTAGGAACACTTGACTTGGAGGATTTTCAGTTCCCTATTTGACAACTTCTATGGTTTTGACAATGTGAGAACCAGATAACAGGTAGTTTTTTGGATGCCTATCCCTGAAATCCTACCTAGACTAAAAAATTTCTTTTGGCGCCTCCTGTGGAGGAAAACTTAGTGAGTTTTTAGAAATTTTTTAGATGTAGTTGTTTTGAGAGGTTGGGGGTGTGAACCAACCTCATTGAATTGAAATGGGAGTGGATAGTTTCATTAAGAAAAGGGTGGTGTGTTTTCAGAATCCCTTTGGAGGAAACTTATTTTGACCTCTACGTTTCAAGAAGAAGCTATGTGAGTGATAAGTGAATTTTGTGTGTGAGTGAAAGTGTGCCAATTTTTAGTGAATTAGATGTCACCTTGCTGCATGTGGACTTCGCTTGGTCCTTACGAGTGTTGATTTCCTAATTAACTAAGTGCCTTTGGTACAACCTTGCGTAATTCAAAAGTACCTAGGAAGCTAGCATGTGGACATGTGGGTCCGTTACTATCCCTTTAACTTCGTATTGTGATGTAATCTAAGAAAATATTTGAAACTATCCTAGATTGATCATGTGGGCATGTATGGGCCCGTTACAAAACCTTTAAACTTCCCTAGTGATTGGATCTAAGAAAGCAAATTTCAACACTCTCCTATCTTTGTAGCATTTGGGCATGTATGGGCCCATTACAATATTAAGATGTGTTTGAAAAAGTAAACTAAGAGGAGTCCCAAGAAGGGCTGTTGTCCTCTCCTAAAGGTTTTAATGTTCTTAAGGGAGATGCAATCATTTCCCAATCTTTTTCTGATTCTCAAGATCGCTTGGAGGCATGAGAGAAGAGCATACTAAGTGATTTTTATTCAACTTCTAGTCCCAATGCAAGTTAAATGTGATTAAAAATGTTTTCCAACTTATATTGTGAGTCAAAACAAGCCATCCATGTGGCGAAAATGAAAGCAAAAGAGGAAATTGATTTTAACCCCCTAAGTGCCTATGTGTTTTTGACTAACCCCTATATATGATGAGGGGACTAAGTGTGGTGCAACTTTAAAACATGCTTGAAATCATTTTTAAGAAGGAAAATGGCCTTCCCCACATCTCAACAAATTTACAATGTGAATTTTTGCACAGATGCGTGGGTCTCAGTGGAGACAGAGGCGCACAGAGCGCATGTGCGTGAACAGAGACAAGTCAATAAGCGCACGTGCGCAGAAAAGAACTGTGATTTAAGTGCATGTGCGCACAATGTGCGTCTGTGGGCCTAAAAACCCACGCACAGGTGACACACGACCGAGAATGAAAAATACGGATGGATTTCTCTCAATTCTCCTTGGAATTGGATGATTGGCAGGTCGGCTTAGGCCGGTTAGTGCACCTGCAAGTTAAATAAACTAAAAGAAGAGATAGAAAAACCCAAATGGGGAAGAAAATTGATACCTTTCCCCAGTGGAGTCACCAATCTGTTGCACCTCTTTCGTCACCTTAGTGAGCAAAATAGAGGTGCTTGCAAGCTCATTTGGGTTTGCTGAGCAGGACAACTGCAAGGAAAAGGGTTAGAAAAATAAATATAAAACAACAACTAAGAATTAAAATAAGAAATAAAACAACAACTAAATTTATAAGCATAGGGACATAGAGACAAAAAGAACAATGAGACCCATGTCACCAATGATAAGGTTGATATTAGTGAAAGAAAACACCTAGAAGCAAGGGGACTATGAGTCCCTTCTTCCTCCAAGGGAGGGCTCTTGGACCCCCACAAGTAAGCTCTTCTTACAACTTTGAAAATGAAAATGAAAGTGGTGAAAGAATTCTTTGCTAATCCACTCAAGGGGTGAGATGGATTGCCCAATGCAATGATGAAAGTATACTCTTGGCAATGATAGAATAGTCCTCAAGAGAATAATGGAAGCATAACTTTGCTTTGAATTCCTTGAAAAATGAAGTGTATCCATGGCCTTTTTATAACATTCCTTTGAGCTATTGTTCAACTAGTTTGTAGTGTGTAAAGAGGCTAATTAGGGCATTTCTAGGTCTTTGACCAACCATCCAGTCGAATCCAGTCCATATTTGAGTGTCAAATCGGCTTGGGAGCTGAACCAGAAGTGGGTGGGAGGCCGACCACTCTCATAAATGCACCGTTTCTCAGATGCACAACTTTTTGCAATAATAGTTGCGCATCGTGTGCATGTGCGTGAATCTGGCGTTTCTGTTTTGTGCATGCGCGCGTGCCCAATGTCTTCATAGCGCCCTTCAATTTTTCACTATTTTGCATAGTTTTTGACTCTTTATGAATGCTTTTGTGTTAATTCAGGTCTATGGATGACTTCATAACTGTTTGATGATGCTGAATTCTTGTAGCCATTTGCGGACGGAATTTTAGTGATAACACCAACATTCTTATATGGGTTTCCAAGGGGTTTGTAGAATTTTTGGTTAAACAAGATCACATTACTGACAAGATAATAGGACTAGGGTGAATGTAGTGTATTATGGAGAAAAATATAGAACATGGATTGGTGGTCTATTTCTACTTTCTTGTGGCATTTAGCATGGAAGAAAAAACTCATATGGGACAACATTCTAAAATATTATTTTAGGGTCCATCCCAATGTGTGAATCTTTGACCCACTAGTTCATTCAATGTCTTTATGGTAATCCTTATTGATATGGATATAAAGACAAGCCAAGAATACCATCCAAGTATAAGAATGTTTAAGGTATTTTCTTTGTTCTTAGACAAAATGAAATTTTAAATATAATTTGGGCACTCACTCATTGTTAGTGATGCCAAGATTTGTAAAATTGAACATTTGGATAGAAAAAAACAACATGATCTTCCAAAATATTTCTAAATCCTTTTACAAGTTCAAGTAAGGACAACAGGTAATGTTGCATTAACCATTATAAGAAATAAGTGGAAATATGATGATTTCAAGGAATTAAAATAAGATATTTAGTGTCTAACTAATATGAATTATGATACTTAAGTATTCTGTCATGGTTCCAATATCAAGCTTATAAACAAAAAATAGAAATAATTGGTAATGCCCAAATTCTCTGTATATTAAACTAAATTTTGATGGACTACCCAATGGAGACCTTGGACTTGGAGGAATCCTCCAAGAATCAATTGGTTACCCAATTATTATATAAACTTGGAACATAAGGAAATCCACTAACAACTTCATAGAAGTAATGGATATGAGGTAAGGTTGTATGTGGAAATGTAAATCTTAATGTTAAGAGCCAAATATCAAAATAGCATAAAAACTTCAGAATATGTACTCCATGCCTTGAAAAAGAGATAAATTTAGATAATAAGCCTCTTTGAGGGGGAAACCTCCTTATACATCACAAAAATTCAAAAATACAATATGATTCCAAATGAAAAAGTCTCCTTGATATATATAGAAGACTAGGAGGTACAATTACAACTAATGGACCCAAGCCAACATAAATAAAATAACAATACTAATGTAATATTCCCCAATTAAGGGGTAATGCACCACGATTTAGGGATTAACATGCCCCTCCCCTTCAGAAAAGTGTTGTCCTCAATGCTTGAGTAGTTCTGGATTCGTTTGTATAAAAGACTCATCTTCCCATGTGGAATCTTCAGCAGGTAGTTTCTTCCACTTAATGAGATACTTTGAAATTGATCTATTCCTCATCTAGTGAATTATTATGTTAGTGATAGCTTCAGGATCCAATATGATTTTTCCTTCCTTTTTGAGTTATGGAAATATAGTTTGAACTAGGATATTGTCACCTACAACCTTTTTTAAGTATGAAACATGGAAAACTGGGTGTACTCGCGTAGATGCACACAACTCCAATTTGTATGCCATAGTACCAATGTTTTGAAACACCTTATAAGGGCCATAGTACTTCATTGATAATTTATTATCCTTCTTATCTTTCTTGAGGGATATCTTTTTTTATGGGTGTAGTCTTAAAAATACCCAATCCCCTACTTCAAAACTTATTTCACTAGGATGTTGATCTGCTTGTTGTTTCATGCGATTTTGTGCCATGGTTAGGATGTTCTTTAAGAGCTAGAGAACTTGTTGTTGATGCTTGATGTGATATTCCTCTGCTTGAAACTTAGATTTTTCTTTTAGAGAATAAGTGATGGACAATGGGTGATATTCATAAAGCTCCATAAATGGTGTAATTTTTGTTGCAGTATGAAATGAAGTGTTATACCACCATTCTTCCAAAGGTAACCACTTGAACCATTTTGTTTGTTTACTAGAGACAAATCAACGTAGGTATCCTTCCAGACATTTGTTCACTATCTCAAATTTTCCTTTAGATTGAGGATGATAAGATGAGCTATGAGCCGATTGAGTACCTAAACAAGAAACCGATTCTGTCCAAAAATGTCTAGTGAAGATGGGATCTTTGTCACTTACAATAATATTTGGGATTCCATGTATCTTTTGAAATGTTTCACGGTAGAAACTGTACTGGATTTGAAAGGATGAGAGAGTGCAAAAAAGTGTGCATACTTGGTAAGTTTATCAAAAATCACCATGATGACACTCTTTCCTTCATACTTCGGTAACCCTGTGATGAAATCCATGGAAACGTCCTCCCAACACTGACCTGGAATGGCTAATCATTGTAAAATACTCTGGGTCTTAATTGTTTCCACCTTATTTTGTTGGAAAACCAAACATTCTGCCACAAACCTTTGAAGATCAGTTTTAAGGTCATCCCAAAAAAAATCCCTCTTGACCCTGTTATAGGTTTTCAAAAATTATGAGTTCCCTCCTACCAGAGAGTTGTGAAATTCCAAAAGTACCTTTTGTTTAATTTGGGAGTTCTTACATAAATATAAACCATCTTTGTACCATAGTGAATCATTTTTCCATGTAAATGTATCAGATGCATTGGAAACTTGCTGCAACTTTTGAATGAGAGTCCACACTTCTTCACCATTCTTCCATTCATCCCTTGCTTTTGTTATCCAATCTGGTTGGATGATAGAGATAACATAGAGAAATGCCTCAACATATTCATCCTTTATTGAGAGTGCATCTGCCACAACATTTTGCTTCCCTTTTTTGTAGATGATTTTAAAGTCATAACCCAACATCGTGTTCACCCATTTTTGTTGCCCTTCTGAAGATAGTCTTTATTCCAAGAAGTATTTAAGACTGTCATGATGTGTTTTGACCTTGAAGTTCCTACCTATTAGGTAAGGAAACCATTTCTTCAATGCATGTAGTATTGCCATGTTGGCAGCCAATTCACATTTTTCTTTGGTCTTATAAGCTGCCTACACCTATGTTTTGCAAACATCAATTTTTTGTCACAATTTTCAACGACATTTTCATTTTTGCGACATTTACACACTTATTTTCATTTTTTTTTCACGACTCTAAGCGTGAAAACTTAATCTTTCGAAGTCGTATTTTGATCACTATCTGAACTGTCATTATCTTTTTGCCGATGAGCCTATTGCGCTTACCTTTTGTTTATCATTATGTAGCTGGCAGAACTTTCGAACTATACTCGTTGGACATTCTTATATTGATTGTATGACTGGGTTTCATTGAGTTTGCAATACATTAATATTTGGAGTTGCATTTTTATTTGATTTACTTGGCCTTTTGATTTCATAAGATACATGGGTGTTATGGTTAAATCTTTCATATATATCTTTCTAAATATGATACCTATGTTGATTATATGAATACCTATTGGCACCTTGGTTAAATTATGGACATGAGCTGTTACAATACATTGGCGCATGGTTAAACATATGCTATTAGTTTTAAATCGTATGATTGATGGTTTCAAACTTTGGTATAACATTGATTAAACACGTTTGTTTATACACTTACCATTGTTTTATTGGTTGGGCGAATGAAATGAGTGTTAAACCATGTTATAGTGGGTATAACAGCTATGAACACCGGTGGTGGTACTATTGACCATAATTGTTATGCATGACAGTGAATAACTCCACCACCTTCGCACGATGGCATTTATGCCTACCACTTATCACCATTCACTTCTATTCGCAACGCACATCCTTGCTCCTGTGTGTGTATTATGATCCAAACCCTCGGTTTACCATGTGCTCGGCTCCATGGCACCAGTCGTGCGGATCGAGCCAAACGGGAACCAAGCCCTGTTAATGTTTGACAATGCCCGCAAAGACTTGGAGGAAAACGGATGGCTTACCTTCGTGAAACGATTTGAGGGTTTTAATCTCTGTGTAGCATGACAGTTTGCCATGACCTTCGATGGCTGTAGAGCCAGGGTGGGCGATATACAGTTGGAAATTGATGAGAAATTTATCAGTTTTGCCACGAGGTTACCTGCCACAGGACAACGTTGGTTCAAGAATTGTAAGGTCGAGGAGGTCCCATGGACACTGCTGTTCCTATCGCGCAAAGTCACCTCTTGTGACAGAGGTATGCCCATCTCTGCACTTAAACCACGATGGCACAATACTTTGATGGTAATCAAACAGTTCGTGACCTGTGAAGGTCGATACGGACTTGTGTTTCTCTACCACCTGCGTTTTCTTATGAGTTTTATGGGATATCCACTCAATATGCCCCTTTATTTTCATTGTAGCCTGTATAAAATGTCGAAAAGGTTCAAAAGGCAGCAGGCTGACAGTAGCCTGTTCCACTATGGGCATATTAAGCTTATTGTTGTTTATCATTTGGGTTTGCATGGTGATAGTTGGAGAACTTTCATTTCTCAGAATGGTTTCGAGGACACAAACCCTATACAGGTTGACAAACCTATGGTGAGTGAAGTCAAGCCTGTACCCCCGGTGCCCTTCCATATCCTATTTCCTGCCCCTAAGCCTTCGTCTTACCCTCCTATCGACTTACCCGACGCTGTAACTAAGAGTGCCAAGACTATTAAAAAACCTGTGAGCAAAAAGCCCAAGGCAAACCCTACTGATAACACTAAGGGTAAAAAGAACGCTCGTTTGATTTCACGGATGGCCAGGAACAAGCCTAAACCCTCTGTTGAGTCAAAACCTATAGTTCTGAGTGAGGATTCCGATTCTGACATTGAACGTTTTTTAGCCGATGAGTATCCTTACTCGCAGGGTTTGTGTCCTGAACCACCTTACAATTTCGTGACAAACCTTCCCCCTTGCCTAAAGAACGACCCCAACTACCCAAGTATTAAATTGCCCCGTGAAACCCTCGCCTGCTCTTTCAAACCCCACACAGTCACCGTGTGACCAATGCGATTCATGGTTGGAACGATATTACATTGATGTTCCCATACTCCAATCGAGAATTCAATCGCTGGAAGATCAAATTGCAGTGTTAACCAGTCAAAGAAACCAGCTCCAAGCAACAGATAAAAAGAAAAAGACAACCGGCTCCATCCTTTTCAAAAACGTGGAATCAGCCAGGGTCGTTGTCAATTCCAAACTGGCATGATCAAGCAGCCTCGTCGCTATACAGGTATGAGAATTTGATATCGTTTTTTGTGAGTAATTAAGGTTGATATAATGATTTGAATTCTATTTTTAAATGGCTCAGTCACTCATCCAAATGCCTCTGTCATTCGGTGATCATCCTGTACATGGTTTCGTTTTGATAAAAATAGAAGGAATTTTGATTTGATATACGATTTGCTATTGGATTTGAATGGTTATTCGTTTGGATTTCATTTGCTAAGTTTGTCTGAGTGAAGTAACAAAATTAATGGTGTGTTTTCAATACAATTCGTTTTGTATCTATTCCGCACGACAAGTTTTTATTCTCAATTTAGAATACGATTATGTGTGGATTCGATCTCGTTATGATTCATGTGCTATGTTTGTTAAATTATTTCGGGAGTATAGTTGTTACGATATGCTGTATCGTATGATTTTCTGAATCATGAGTACCACTCTGTTCGATTCAATTTGGAAAGAATTACTTCGTTTTTATAAAAACAATGCTCTCAGTTGAGCCTGTGCGAATGCGCCCAAATTGTGGAATGTTTTTGATTCGTAATCAATATGTTGAAACCTTCTCTATTCGATTCACTTCTATTCTGACTGGATTATGAGTTGGCAAGATTGTTGTATGAGCTGGACTCGTATTTTAATTGCTTCTCTGTTTGCTTCGTAAAACAAATTGATCAACATTCGTTATCCGATTATAATTCATTGCCAAATGAACGATTCTGACCAAAGTCAAAACGATCTTGTTTGCCCAATTTGCAGTAACAAATTACGAATTCTGTTGCTAATCGATCGATCCTATTAGAATTTTATTTGAATTGATTTTCGCGCCAATTTGAATTAATCTATTCGTGGCTGTGTCAACACAGTGATAATGATTTGATAATGATCCTGTTTGGCTTCGATTGTATCCCTTGTTGATAAGATAGCATAACAATTGTATGCGATTTGTTTTGATTGTGTCGATTCCAAATTGATATCAAACGTTTTCACAATCTTTGGATTATGGTTATGCTCATTCGATTTTGTGATGATACAAGAAACAGAGTACACCTATCTCTGTAGGTATTCATTGATTCAGATCTTGTTTAGTTTTGAATGATATGACAAATTCAAATTAAATGATTCATTTTCAAATGGTTATTGGATGTCAATTAAATTGAAATCTTGAAAAGATTTTTTTGCCGATTTTATTGCCGATCCTGTACCTTATTTAGACCAGCTACAGAATCAGATGATTCTGTAGCCAGTCTATAGAATTAAATTTTCTATCATTTTATTAATAAAAGATCCTTCTAATTTTTTCATTTTTGTCCTTTTCAGGTGAATTCGAATTGCATGGCATTTGATGGACAGTCTAGAGGATATTTTGATGTTTTACTTTTATTTTAGTTTCCTAGTTTAGACAACTTTGGGATATCTTCCCAGATTTTATGTAAACAATTTTATAATTTCCACAAGGAGGTTTTACCCTGTGGAAAACCTTTAAATAATTATTATTTTGTGTAATAAGTATCATCCTCATTCGGGGGAGAACAAGGATATGGAATTCTAATACAAACTGAGACAGAAATTGATGTTCTGCTACAACTTTAGCTTTTCATAATATCAATCTTTTGTTTCATGTTTATGTTTATCAGTTTGCATTTGATTAGTGACTACTTTCGCTATCATGGTCTTTTGCAGAATGATATTAATTAATTAATGTCTCATCCATATCTGATTTCTTTCACTACTTAAGAACACAACAATTACTTGATTCAGTTTATGAATGACAGATTTCTCTTCTTCACTAATTGAATTATTTTTGTATAAGTCTTTGCATACAGGTTTACCTAATTGTTAAGATTTATAAATTATATGATTGTTGTGATTTTTATGTCTTGTTTGT
>SNQJ01S0019954.1:225047-238496 GCA_010110895.2 Picea sitchensis
TTCAGGATGCACCACGTGCTCCAAGGGTGCCACTCGCCAACTGGACTGATTGGTAGACATATATAACCCCTGGAGTCAACACTCCACGAGGTGAACTTGTGGGAGAATAAGGGCTCTAAGGAATAAGTCCCCCGCCTTATTGCGCGCCCCTTAGAATCATCGTGAGCGACTGTCGTAGTCTGCCCTCACGACATCATGGATCCTCTCGAACTAGGTAATCGTTAACCTATAGTTCGAGCCATGACGGGAGTGCTAGTAGGCGGTGGGAGGGCTGCTGTCCACCCCTCTCCTTCAACCTCTATGGAAATCGTGTGTGGCCCCTTTACTCCATATGTGAGTCTGGTCGGCAAGCTATCGTCAGCCTGCATCATCAACAATCATGTCAGAAATGTCAACATCATATCATCAAATCAAATGAAATATCATAGTAAATAAATCAACCCAATTTCACACTCCCTGACTCAATCCAGAGTCCAAGGGGGTTCCACCGATGCCTCTGCATCATCAAGGTCCAAAACCATACACACTCAATAAAACTGAGTCAATAGCACCTGTCTACATCAAATAGTAAAACCTCATGTCGTCTATCATAATGCATCATAATCTAGTATAAATGTTTGAACATCATAAAAGTCCAGATCACTTGCGAGAAAGTGTCCTCAAATAATAAGTTTTCTCAGTGTGCCACAGCGGGATGTTACACTAGGTCTCGTCATGCTAGGCCCTACTAGACAACAGTCTTAGTCATGTTAGGACAAGATAGAAGAGGGAAAATATGCTAGTGCCAGGCTACTAAGGACTGAGGTAAAGCTACATATATTTGTATCGGAATCAAAGGCACCATATCAGTTACAAATATAAAGGTAATTCATTCTATGGGTTATGAGGTTGCATCTTGGTGATATTTTGGAACACTCTTGAGACAAGTCTTTGTAAGTTTTGGTATATTCCTTGAGGCTCATATTGGATGTATGGTACATGTTGGTTAATGTATATTTGTTGAGGTACATTGCTGGTGCATATCTTGGATATATTGGCACATGGTTTATACTTGAGGCTCATGGTTTTAGTTACATATTGGTTATATCTTGATGATGTGATGGTCATGCCTTTGGTATCTTATTGAGACATTGGTATATGTATGAGGCACATCTTTGATGCATGGTGTGAGGCTTATTCTTGGTACATGTATGTGTTGCATGTCTTTGCTATTGGTACATGTTGGTACTCCTTAGTGATGTTATGGTACATTTATTAGTAACACATCTTGGATATATTGGTATCTTGGTATTCTAGCTATATTGGTTATTCTTGAGGCACTTCATTGATGATAGCTTATGATGTACGTGATATGGTACATGGTTGATGCATGAGATGATACATGGTTGATATAATTGATATGATACATGGTTGATGTACTTGGTATGGTACATGGTTGACATATGGTATGGTACATGTGTTGATGTACATGGTTGATACATGGTTGATGTACTTGGTATGGTAGATGGTTGACACATGGTATGGTACAGGTATTGATGTACATGGTTGATACATGGTATGGTACATGTGTTTATGTACATGGTATGTGATCCATATTATTTTCAGCATGAAATGAGAGTGGAGATATAATAAATAAATGTAAAAATATATCTAATAATATATAAAAATATATCAAAGATGTAACCATAAATACAAAGATACCGTAATACACAATTTCTATTAATGAGCCAAATGTATAAAACTGTAGAAATACATAGTGAAAGACTCGTCAGAATGGTGGTAGCTTATCTCTAAGAAGAGATGTGATAGCTACTCACATTCGCAAGAAGATGATTTTACAATGAGGCTCCAAAGGCCTTTTAATCATAAAGAAAATCCCAAACCCTAACCCCGGAAGATGAAAAGCCAACAATTTTGTGGACCCTGTTTTGGGTAGTTTGGTGTATCAACTTCCCGGGGATGTAACTTTGGCATACAATCTCCGTTTGGGGCGCACGATAGCTTGTTGGAAAGGTATAGTTGAGGATATTAATTTAGAGGGATAAAAAAGAGACTTTGGCCATAATTTAGGTTCTCAATATTGAAAAAAAATTCATTTAGGCCCTCAAAATGGCCCCAAAAGTTTAGGAACCGAAAAACTACTAAAAATAGTAAATTGCCAGAAGATTGTTTTGAGCCAATTGGAATAGGTGGGTGGACACCGATATCCACCTGGATCAATCCTCTCTCTTTAGTAAGCAATGATATCCATTGAATTGAGTTCCCTAGGGAGAGGGGGAAGCGTTTGTTGAATCTGGACCTTGGTGAGCTGCTTGCCTTGCTGGAAAAGTTGCGCTGCTTGGTTTTTGGGAGGTTGTCAAGAACCTGATGAGATGGTTGTGTGCAGAAGGAATATTTGTGATTTTCTTCAATCTTGTCTACCTTCTTCTTCTAGATAGAAGGTACTTGGACTGAGGCTGCAGTGGTTGCAATGTTCTTATGTTAACATTTTGAACAGATTGTGAAGAAGCTAAATTTGGTAGTAAGAGATACTACCTTATGACATTGTTTAGGTGGGACAATAGTTGGAACTACCTCTGGTATGCTGTAGAGATGATCCCCCAGAGTAACAATGACACTACATGGTTAAGACTCATAAATAACATGGCACTTCCACATATATGGCTAGACCAAAATAACGTCACATACATCTAGTGGGGAAACATTACATAATACCTCATCCTTGAAGGACTGGATGTCATATGACAATCGACAATGCTGACTAAAATGAAGATCCGGCCCTTGGAAAATCCACTCGATCTTGTATGGATGTAGGTGTGGTGTTGTCGACAATCCCAAATTTTTGATGACCTCTGCTATGATGAGGTTCTTCTGGCTTCCACTATCAACAAAAAATGCATCAGGGTCCCCTTCACCCACATCTGTGAATGGAAGAGGCAACCCCCTCTTCAGGATCTGTCAGTTCTTCCAGTTGAATTGTCGCAATCGCGAAATTAGTAGTGGGGTTTGCGTCGATCATATGTCTTCTCCCATTATCTTCTGAATCTGATTCTGAATCAAGGTTAAGCTCCTTTTCTTTGATCTAGGCCACCAATGATTGTTTTGAGTGACATTCATCAGTGTTGTGCCAGGGGATTTTGTGGAATTCCCACCACTTTCCAGTGTCCTTCCTCACCTTCCCGTGACCCTTCTTTTCCTGTGGCTTGGAATGGTTTTTGGGAGGTTGTTTTTTAGGGATTCCTTTATCATACTTTGGTTGTTGTGGATATGCAGACCCAAACTCCCGTTTGTTCTAGTGCCTAAATTTCTGCTCAATTTTGACAACATATTGATAGGAATCTCCCAATGATGATATTTCTAGAAAATCCATTTCAGTTTGGATGTACCTATGTATAGCCCCACAATATTTCAAAACCAAATGCCACTCATAATATTTGATACCCAACTTGGTGCTCAAGGTATGGAAGGTATTGGTGAAATCAGACACTGCTTGGCCCTCTCTTGGCACAACATGGTCCATCCCATGTATTGGTCATCATAGTTACCAACGGGATAATATTGGTCCTTGACCGCATCCACAAAAAATCCCAAGGGGGCTTGGACCCATATATTCCAGACTTCTCTATGGAACTTTTCTCCCAGTAAGTTTCCCACCAATGTTTGACATGGGGAAGAAATTTAAGGAGTGCGAAGGTGATCTTTTCCCTGTTGGAAAAATTGTGAACAAAGAAATAACCTTGTTGGCAACCCAACTACCATCTCATTTTGTGTCTCATTGACTTTTGAAATACAAAATAATTTATTACGCTCACTTCCTAGTATGTCTATACACGTCAGATTGATTGTGTTTCTTAGGTATGAGTATTAGCGTTAATTAGACTTGTTTGGATTTATATTGTTTGTGTGATAATTTATTTATCATGTTCTCTCTCTTCAATTTCATGACTGTAAAGCATGAAATTGAAGTCCCTTTTTCTTACAGATCATTGAGTGAACTCTTGTGGTAATCTCCCTTTGCATAAGTTGAAGGTGATTGTTTGTTTTCTTCGATTGAAGGTCTAAATCAAAAGGTTTTTGAACTATGTTTTATTGGAATCCAAATGAATTATATTAAAAAATCTAAATATAACTCATGACCTAAGAGAAAACTGAACCCGATATGAAATATGTGCGATCGTTTTAATTAAACCAAGTCTAAACTATAACTTAGTTAAAACTCTTGGCAAAGATTGGTTTTATTAAAGTCTCCCCCCTCTGAATGGCCTAAATACATCTCCTAATACTTGCCACTGTCATATCAAAACTCAGCGTTAAGTAATGCTCATTTATTGAACTGATCAATCAACTGTCCTATGAATTATTACCCTGCAAGTGTATTGATGTCCTCGATTTCGGGTTAGTTATTCATGGCAAGTAGCAAGGGTTCCATGAGTGTAGTGGATTTGAACCTTCTGTCCTCTTGTTTTTCAGAGATAATCAAATCTCAGAGTGGGAAATAATGGTAGCACCTCCTCAATTCCTTAGGCATCGGTTTATCACCAAGTATGCAAGATCAGTCTCTTCAACTGTATATGGGTTTGGGTTGTTGCAAGCACATGGTTCTTCTTTTGATGAACACTATTTTTGTGTCTTCTTGTTCATTGCCTACGATTTCATGTCTCTTGTAGTTAGGATAGAGGCAAATGTCTCACAAGATTTGTTGTCTCATGATGATGTGGTGGATAGCTTGGTTCAGTTTAGTTGGGTGAAATTTATCCAATCCTTATATGGTTTTAACCTAGAAGTTGCCAGAAAGTTTGCGAAGATGTTCGATAGAACCAAATCTAAAATAGGAGATATTTAGATATAGGTTACTAAAGATTTCATAGCTAAGGAGATTTTTTTTCCTCAGGAGGGTGATCGGTGGTTTAAAAATATGAAAGTAACCGACATTCCATGGCATTCTCTATTGGTGTCGAGGAAATCACGCTACCATGTAAAAGGTATGCCGATAGAACTTTTTAAAACCTGTTGGCATGGTTTATTGTTGATCATAAAGAAATTTATCACCTATGAAGGATGTTACAGGTTAGTATTCTTGTTCCACATACATCTTTTAATGGTGTTTCAAGGATTCATTTTGAACATGCCATTTTACGTGCTTAAAATCCTGCAAAAGATGACAACGTTTTATCAAAGGCCGAACCCCAACCCTGAGTCTAGATTATTTCACCACAATTTAATTCGCATTTTGGTAAATTTCCATTTGGTTAGCACAAGAGACACCTGGAAAGAGTTTTTGGTAAAGAATGGATTCCTACTCATGCAAATTGATCCCGCCACCCACTTAACTTAGGGTACTGAGGAACCTTTTTCTCCAAAAAATTCGTCTCATTCGCTCAATGATTTTCGAATCAAATTTCAAATCCAAAATGACTCTGTCATTTCTCCCAATGTCAAACCAAGATTTGTTCTATGACCAGGATGGCATCCAAAAAATGTGAATTTATGCCAAAGAAACTTTATAAGATGTCCTTAGTCGTTTAAGAAACAAGCCGTTAAATGTTGCTGGTCATTCACATCCTCCGATACCAGTGGTCAATGGAAAATTTAAAGGACATGGAAAACAAATTAGGCAACAAGTCTGTGATATTGATTTTAAAAATAAAAGAAGTGGTCAAATGCTATCAAGAATGACAAGGAACAAACATAAACAGAGGGGTAATCTTGTTCCAACAATTATAATAGAAGATTTAAACTATGTCGAGAGTGTAAACCCAGACTCAGCCATGGATAGTCATCCATGTTATGATTTCTTTTCATACTTACCTCCGTTCCTTCATAATTTTGAGGGATTCGCAGGAATCCAGAGAGATTTAAAGACTATGATGGCACATGAAAAGACCCCAGACTCAAACTACAAGCGACCTCTCCCAGATCTGGAACCTATATATTGTGATGAATGTTTAAAATGGATTCAAAGATACTACAAAGACATCCCATACTTGAAAATTTATCTTAACCAGATGTTGATGAAAAATAGAGATATTGAAAGAGAAAATCGGGATTGGAGATATGAATTGCAGCAAACTCTTCCTCGGGAAAACAAAAGATTCATAAAATATGGGGATATCATCATTTAGAATTCAACTAATAGCAATGCTGTTATGAGTTAAAAAATGCACGATTCTTCTTTTTCGAATGTTTAATTTGGTAAATAAATATGTGGTTTCTTTTGATTTTTTTTTTTTATTGGTTTGTTAAAACATGATTTGTTACATGGTTTTTAGACTAGCTACAGAATCATAGATTCTGTAACTTGTCTTAATTTAGTTAATGATATTTTTAATCAATTTATTTATTTATTTTTCAAGTCTCAAAATGAATGGGAAGATATCCTTATGTTGCTTGGTTAATGAAGATCATGAAGTACTTCTGTTTAGAAGTAGGATCTATTTTAATTTTGAATATATTTTGAACAATTGTTATAACAAACTTTCATAATTTGTTATAAACATTAGTATTAGAAAACTCAGATTAGTATGTAGTTTTAAAAAAATACTCTATTTTGAAGATTCACCTCTATCATACGAATATGAGGATCACTATTATTTTTGTTTAAATACTCTATTAAGATTTGACATGAGGGGATTGGAATTATGGAGGATGGACTAAAGTTTTTTTTGAAAGAAGGATATGAACATGCATTTTGCTCGATGTCTTTCGTCCTAATAGTAAAGTGTTTAGTATGATTATTTTGTTAATCATATTTCTTTTCATATTGTTCTAAGATCAAAACATATGTTGATTGAATTAACTTTCGTCTGTTTATCAATATATGGTTTGGTGTCTTTTTTTTTTGTTCGTGACATATTTCATGTTTCCAATTTACTATGATCTATATGACATATCAAATATAAAACAAATATATCTATGTTCTGAGTTGATTTGAATGTTTTGTAATTTGTTACACCAATTAGAATGATTTGATTTTTTTCCCTTCTCTTTATATTGGATCATAAAATGTCATATGGGATCATATTATATATTGTCTTTCTGTTACCTGCAAATATCTTATGAATCTCACAGTTACTTGAATTTCTTTGGGTAAGATCACAAGTCATGCTACTTTGTAATTTGATTGCCATAGATTTCTCTCTGACAAATAGTTTGCGGGAGCATATCTTACACAGGAAAACATAATTACAATTCGATTTTGGTTGCTGATCAGTAACAGGTTAGTTTGTATTTTATTAGTTTAGTTTGTTTATTTTTATCGAATGAATGATAATTAACATTTAAACTTAATCTTCTTTGTCCATTTAAGTTACATCAATACAGTTTGCATTCATTCCTTTTTGTGTGAATTTTCTTCGATTAAAATAGTAGTTAGTCATGTATGTTTATTTGTTACTTAAATTCTATTTAAGAAATTAGTTTCACAAGGCTTTACATAAACCTTGTATATGTATATAAAAATTGTATATTTTGTAAATAAAAGTTTGCACTATTTATATATTAAAAGTAAATAAAGTAGTGAATGTACATAGTTGTTTTATATTGATAGATAGTCATTATGCTTTCTTAGTTAACCTTAGTCCTATCCATTGGTAACAGATCCGTAAAACCCGTCAGGGTGGGTTATCTTAAATGGATTAGGTTATTTAGACAACCTCAGACCTTCCCTTCCCTTCCCGTTAATGCTCTGTTCACATATTCCCATCAACAAATGGCGCTAGAAGGAGGGCCAACTGGGTATTATTGGCATGAGGGGGTCGAAAGACACCTCCTAATAATATCTCCCCAATTGTAACCTGTAGTCGCTTAGACTTAGTTGTTGTACCCGAGACAACTACTACATTTGAAACCCAACCTATTATTCCTGTTGAAGCCGGAACACCGTTTCTTCAGGAAATTGATGTGCAAAAGATTATCCAAAACTCCCATCAATAAATAATAAGAACCCAAGTCACTTTGGCCAGACTAAGACAATTTGGTGAACAATTACATCGACCCCTTGATTTTTCCAATCAAGAAGAAAATACTTGTGCCATTGGTATAGCCAATTACGCATTGCGTGATATCTTGGCTGATCCATCAGAAGCACTCATTCTAAGTACCAGAGGATCTGGACTTCCTCCTTCACCACCTGACCCTTCTCCACCTCCTTCAAGAGGATATTCCTCTGACGAGGAAAATTCATCATATGAATCTTCTCAAACCTCTAACACTTCATAGAATCTAGCTTTAATGTCTAATCAAGATAACCCCGCCAGGCCTTGGCTTTACCAAGATGCCATGACAGTACCAAAACCCCAATATCCTTTACCCAAACATCCCAAAAAATGGTTACACAAGCTTGATCCCGATTCTAAGCAATCAGTCGAGGATCATATAAAAAAATTCATGTTGGCTGTTAGGATGAGAAACATTGAACACGAAGATGTCATTTGTAGGCTATTTCCCTATACCTTTAAAGGAAATTCCTCCAAATGGTATTTTTCACAACAACCCCAAACTATTGTTTCCTGGGATAAATTTGAATCCTTTTTCTTATAGAAGTTCGGGGATGAAAAATCTCTGGAAGTTCTAGTTATGGAATTATCCAACATGAATATGAATCCCAAAGAAAAGCTCAAGGACTTTTATTAGATATTCCTTACACTTAAAAATAAGATCCTTGGAGATTCCATGCCACTGGAAACTTGGTTATTGCTTACTATGCTAAGGCCCTACATCATAATACAACTATGTGGGTTAAAAGGTCTAAGAAAAATATGTTATTAGAAGCTTTTGAAGAGGCATTCCTCATTGAAAAGGACATTCTTAGTTTGAAGGATAACACAAACCCTGAAGTTGAATCAACTTCTTCTTCTAAGAAGAAGATAAAAATTCTCACCCAACCTCCTTCAAATAAGAAAGAACAAGAACCCTTGTATTTGGAGATCTTACAAAAATATTTTCAAAAGTTATCTAATCAAGTTATATATTTGAAAAGATCTGCAGAGGAAGGATCCTCAAGTAAAGGAAATTATCGACCACCTTTTAGAAGACTGCTTCCAAATCCTCGCAATAGATTAAACCCTCCTGATGAAGGTATGAGTTTAGAAGGATTACACCATCCTATACAAGCCATATTGGACGTAGCTGATATTTTTGCTGCTGTCCTACCTGGACATCAAAGTGATGCACAAAATGAGGATGAAGAAACACTTGATGAAGGAGCTTCATCTCTCCCAGTTTTTGGGCATCTTTCAGATAGTATTTTTCAAGCTGACTTTGAAACTGTCCATAATAACGAACATCCTTATAATACTCATAGTAAAAGTTAGTCTAAATATCAAAACAAATATGCACATGAAGAAAATAAAGATACAATATCAAAACAATCAAGACAGGTTGAAACATCAAAAATCTGTACTTTCTTTGATCTAGACTACGATCCAATTGAGGATATTAAGAGATTAAAAGAAAATATATCGATTTATGAGCTTCTTAAGTTTCCTCCCATCCAACGTAAAATTTTACGAAGCATAGTCGATAATAGTAAAGAGAAAGATCCTCTAGACAAAAACTCAGCAGAAAATAACATTAATAAAGAAAGGATGTTGTAGACAAAGAGGTACCTAAAGACTGTAATAAAAAGAAGGATAGTCTGGATAAAAGCATAGGAAATATAGATAAAATAGCCAAATACAGTAGATAAAAATCAACAGACTTCTTCTCCCACACCACGAAAAAATGTACCACCATTTCTGCTAACATTTGAAATCTTCAATAGAAATGTGCATAATTGTATGGTGGATTTCGGGGCTTCATCGAATGTGATGCCTTTATCAGTTTGTCAAAATATCAATGTTGATGTTAAACCTTCTGATTTGAAAATCATTCAGCTGGACAAAACTAATGTCACAATGGTGGGTGAGCTTAAATATGCATTGATCAGATTATCATCTAAGCCGAAAGTGCACCAGGTAATTGACATAGTAGTCGCTGATATTCCAGAGGTATATGGCATGTTCCTAAGCCGAGATTGTTCTGAGCATTTGCATGTTTATTTTTCCACAGATTTGTCTCACTTATGGTTAGCCAAATAAGCTTAGAATTAACAGGGAACACTATTTGAAATACACTTTTACATATCTAAATGATTCAAATGAACCTTTTGTCCCTAGTGTGAATGCATTAGAAATTCAAGGTATGAACACTTTCTTTGGGAATTTTTTGGTTGAACTATCTACTATTGCAAACACGAATGAACAATCTGAAATATCAGTCTGCACTCAGGGATCAACCTCTAAAAATGATGTAAATATTGTAAATAGTTGTGAGAATGATGAAATTTGGTCTTTATACTTTGATGGGTCAAAATAACGTGAATGAGTCGGTGCTGGTTGTTTATTGATAGACCCTAAAGGTAATAAGAAATTCATTTCTTGTAGATTATAATTCAATGGTACAAAAAATGCAATAGAATATGAATCTCTCCTGTAGGGACTCAAGAAATCCATTGACCTTGATGTCCAATGCCTAGTGGAATTCAGTGATTTTGAACTTGTAGTCAAACAGGTGAAAAATTATATTCACTGTCTATCTGTTCACCTAAAAAGCTACCAGATCGAGGTATGTAACTTGCTTAATAAATTTCTCGCTTTTAACATAAGTTCTATTCCTAGATCTAGTAATTCTAAAGTAGATTTGTTGGCAAATGTAGCATCAAAATTATTACCTATTGAAGGCTTCTCTCCTAATTCATTTTCTATTGAATTAATGTTCAGGCTATCAATTCTGGACAATATCACCAATTGGCGAGTGTTTGATGATGATCAACAGATCATAAATTTTCTCTATATGGAAGACACATTTCAAGATGTTGTAATTGATGAAAACACTCACGAGGAAATTCTCTGTGATTTTTCGGTAATATCTGATCCTCGTTCGACTGAAAGCTCATCTAACATGGTAAATTCTATCCCTAAATCTATCGTTAATTTTTTTTTATTTTTATGATTTACATGACAAATTTAGGGGAGTGGTTAACTGTAAAACGAATAGTTCCTCAGTGCAATATGAAATTGTGAATTTAGGAACGTCGGATAACCCTCAAAACATTAATTTGGGCAAAGGGTGTACTCAACAAAAAAGATCTGTATTTATGAAATTGTTTAAAGAATTTAAATATGTATTCTCTTGGACATACGATGATCTAAAAACATTTGATCCAAACATAATACATCATGTAATCCCCATGAAGCCTCAATCCCAACCTTTTCAACAAAAACTAAGGAAGATGCACCCTAAGTTAGAACCCACAGTAAAAAAGGAACTAAATAAGTTGTTAACAACTAAGATCATATTTCCCGTCCGACACACCTAATGGATGTCCAACTTAGTCCCGATAAGAAAAAAGAACGGATAAATACGACTCTGTGTCGATTTCCACAACTTAAACCGAGCCTTTTCTAAAGACAATTATCTTGTTCTACCCATGGAACAGATCCTATAACAGGTATCTAGATACAAAAAAATTTCATTATTAGATGGTTTTTCAGGATACAACCATGTCCTAATGTCTCCATCAGATCATCTTAAAACTACATTCCGGACCCCTTGGGGGACTTATGCACCCACAGTAAAAAAGAAACTGAATAAGTTGTTAACAACTAATATCATATTTCCTGTCTGAAACACCCAATGGGTGTCCAACTTAGTTCCATTAAGAAAAAATAAATGAGAAATACGACTCTATGTTGATTTCCACAACTTAAACTGAGCCTCTGATAAAGACAATTATTGTGTTCCTCCCATGGAAAAGATCCTGCAATAGGTATCTATATTTGAAAGACTTTCATTATTAGATGGTTTTTCGGGATACAACCATGTCCTAATGTCTACATCATATCAGCTTAAAACTACATTCTGAATCCCTTGAAGGACTTATGCTTATCACAAAATACCTTTCGGACTAATTAATGCTGGGGCCACTTTCCAAAGGGCCATGTATATCTCTTTTCAGGGACTTATAAATAAATCATTGGTTGTTTACTTAGATGATGTTGCCATATTTTCAAAGAACAAAAAATACCACTTATCTAACCTCAAAAGTGTGTTAGAACGTTGTCGTAAGTATGGTATTTCATTAAACCCCAAGAAATCAATTTTTTTTGTTGATTGAGGAAAGTTGCTTGGATTCATAGTATCAAAAGATGGAATTATGATAGATCTAGAACGAACTCAAGCCATAGCCAATCTTTCCCCTCCATCGTTCAAAAAGGCCATGCAATCTTTTCTTGGTAAAATAACTTTTGTCAGATGTTTTGTTCCTAGTTTTTCTGAGATGGTTAGATCCCTGCAAAACATGATAAAAAAGGACACTCTCTTTAGGTGGGGATCACAAGAAAACCTGACTTTTAATTCCATCAAAAAATATATAACAGAAGCTCCATCCTTGATGAGTCTTTATTTTTCTGAATACTTTACTGTCTATACATTCACATCAGATAGATCATACGCTGCTGTACTCACCTAGAAAAACAATGATAATAATGAAATCCCCATTTCATTTATGAGTTCTTCCTTTAAAGGAGAAAAATTAAATTATTCCCCATTCGATCAACAAGTCTTTGTTGTTTTTAAAGTAGTAAAACACTTCATATCTTATCTCTTGAAATCTAGAACTAAAATCATTGTTCCTTACCCCACAGTGAGAAATTTATTAGTTCAAAAAGAGCTTGGGGAAAAGAGGGCTCACTGGATGACCTCTCTTCAGGAATATGATCTTGAAATTAATCCAATAAAAATTGTTAGGGGTCAAGGTCTTTGCAAATTAGTGGTTGATTCAGTTAATCTGCCCGAAAATGAACTAGTAGCACTAGACAAGACATTGCATCATGAAACACAAATCTGTTGTGCACAAACCATGCCGAATTCCTGGTATAATGATATTAAGTTTTAGTTGACACATGGAACCACCCCTAAAAATCTATATCCCAAAAGTAGAAGAGAACTAAGACTCATATATGAACCTTTTCAATTAATTAATGATGTGCTTTTCAGAATTTTTTTTGATGGTGTATTGCTACGTTGCCTAGAAAAGGAAGAATCTGAAAAAGTATTGACTGAATTATATTCGGGTGATGCCGGAGGTCACTTTGGCATTGGAAAAACTTCTCACAAATTCCTTAGATATGGGTACTATTGGCCCACACTATTTAAATATGCTCATGCCATGGCCCGAAAATGAAAAATATGTCAAAAGGTCGTAGGACGAGTCAAGAAAGACACATTCCCTTTGCATCCCGTTAAAATTGATACACCATTCCAACAATGGTGTTAAGAACCAAACATCAATATAGCATAGAAAAACCTCAGGAAAAGTACTCAACGCCTTGAAAAAGAGATAATTTCAGATAATAAGCCTCTTGGAGGGGGCAACCTCCTTTTACCCCACTTAAATGTTCAAGTACAAGA
>SNQJ01S0019954.1:243307-262537 GCA_010110895.2 Picea sitchensis
GTGTTCCAGCAGTTGTGTTCCAGCAGTCGTGTTCCAGCATTCTTGTGCGTGTTGACATCCTTGACTGCTCCATAACCGATTGCCATGAATGAAAACCTTAACCATCTGCGTCACTCTTCTGTTATAGCCATATCTCCAACATTACGATGAATACTTTCAAAGGTTCAAGCTCAGGAGAGGCAGAACCGTAGATCCAAGTCGACAAGGGTCGTTGGATTTACCCATGGATTTCTATATCGGGGTTTCGTAGGTTGGAGTCCCGTAATATTTGCAACGGGACTCGCGAAATCATGAAACGCGAAGTCCCGAAGGGACAAAAGGATCATGTGGGCCACAGGAATTGGCAGAGTGGACAGGTGGTGCACTATCGACACGGAGTCAAACTCCGTTGATCATTTCGAGGTTTTGTGGGGTAAAGACTCGAATTCTTTGTATTAGGATTCGTGATATCATGAAGTCCAAAGTCCCAACAGAAAGAGGGGTTGTTGAAAGGTAAAATCTTGCGAGCACAATGGAGTTTCGACAAATCGGGTTTCGGGAGTCGAGGAGACGAGTTGCTTGACATCGCGACCGCCGAAATCGCGATAAGGAGAAATCTGAAACAAGGAGCGAAAGGGTCAGTGTTGACTGTTTTCGGGTTTTCAGAGATTGAGAAACAAGGCCTTTGACCACTGGATTCGTGGAAGTGCGAAGTCCGATCTCCTGAAGTACAAGGGGGATTTCTCGAAGTTAAGTGTGGGTGCAGATTTCCCGAAAGGGAAATAGAGGAGCTATTTCCGAGAGCTCTTCGGGCCAAGTGTAGGGGAAAGATCCTATGTATGTAACCTTCCAACCCACAGGTTGAGGAGGGATACGTCATCTCTCATCCTGATTGTTGATCAAATGGAGATGCTCTACCATATTAAGCTTCATCGTGTTTATTTTCTTTCATATTATTTTTACTATAAAATTTATGGATAAATGAGACTTCCTCCCTCTCAAGACTTGATAGATTTGTTCTTCTTCAAAATATTATGCATGTTCCATTTGAATATCATATATGTCTTATGGTATGGGAGAAATACAACCGATTGATAAGGACTATGTATGGTTATGCTCTTGATTTATCATACATATTCTATCTCTTTAAGATTTATTTTTCAAAACTTTATTGACAATGTTTTTTAATGGAATATCTTAAGAAATTTAAGGGATACCCCATTTGGCCAAAGGACTCTTCCACAAGGCCTAGAGTGGGGAGGGATTCCCTATCATTATTTCCCTTCAAGGTTAAAATCTTAGGGGACAATAGAATTGAATAAGGGAAACACGATATGGGAGGCTATAATGGAGGATCATGATTGCATGATTGGAGGATGAGGACCTCCTCCTCCTAACATAGATTTGGTTCCCATTGCATCATGATATGATAGTTCACTTTGGCCAGTTGTCCCTTCTTGTTTTTATTTATTTTTCCTTTGAATGATGTGGTACTTTATTAATTTTAAATTTAGGTAGTATTTTATGGTTGATTTTGACAAAAAAGGTTTTTTTTCCTATCATCTCTAGCTTTGGGTGGTTTCCCTGTAGACCTTTTTTTGTAAAACATAAATTTTTGGTATATTAAAAGAATATGAAGAATTTTATCAAAAAATAAATTTCACCGAATTTGACTCATAAGTAAGAGTGTTCCCACTGAATATGGGAGCCAACCCATGGTCCCAAAGTGGGCTCCCGACTAACTTGAGCAATATTTGGGTGTAAAGGGACCCAAAAATGCCCAAGTAGGCTAGAGATAGACCCAAATGTGGGATGATGTGGATAAAAATGATGAGAAATTAGAGACCATGGGATACCTCCTAATGGAATAAGAATAGTCAAATGAGTCTCTAAGGATAGGTTAGGGTATTGTAATCCTTTCCTTTATTCAAACCATAGGAGGGACCTCAATGCTTTCAAGTTCACCATAAACGTGTATAGGAGTCCATGTGGTCATCCAAGGGTAGGAATTTTTATATCTAATTAATGTTACAAAAATATATACAATACTATTCATGTATGGTTAATGCAAAGTGAAAATTCCATACACTAGTTTTCCATTCTTTTTTGGCCCAATACTAAAATGATGATCATCAAAATTTAGGTCAATATTAATAAAATGTGTGGCTTCCTAAAGCTAATATCACTATTCATTGAGGCCTAACAACATATATATATTCTAAATAGTAATTATGGGAGTCAATAGCCCATATGCATTCTCCATGTTCCATCTGCCATGGGTAAAACACAACCCTTATCCAAAATATCGTGATTTTTTCTCTTAATCTCCTCATTCTCCAACAACAAATTTATACTCAGTGCCTCATTCAAAATAAAAAATCCATATTCCAAGTCAACAAAGTGTTTAATTACATAGTTTGTTGTCATCCTACGAGGTTCTTGAAATAACAAGGAATAACATTTCTTCTTCGCTTTTGACTTCTCTTGCACTGGAACTATGAAAAATGAATCCTTAGGGTCTTGGAGTCAATTAAATATTTTTACCCTCTCCCCCTTATTTTGTTGCAAAAAAAAAGTGATCTATCTATCAATAGTAAAATTTAGTGCTAAGGGTGCTATATTTTTCTATGATGTCATTGAGTAAAATTTTCCATATTTGACATGTTGGTACTTGTTATTATGTCTTCAATTGATTTCATTTTGATCCCATAGGTATGGATTTCCAAAACTAACTCTAAATGATTTCAAATTTACAACATTGAACTCTACTTTGTTGATGTAATTGGAAAAGATGGAAAACTTGAATTTTGAAAAAAAAAAACCTTCCATTAACTATTAATAGAACAAAATTTACTGAGATTTATTAAAAAAGGTGGGCTACACATGTAGTTGCCACAAGAACTAGCATAGTTAAAGGAGATTCTAATAACTACAAACATAACCTTTTTTTCAAAATAAGAGGATAACCAACATACCAAGAGCTTATGCTCTATCCTATTTTCCTTTTTTTCCCTTTCACTTCTTAACATATTTCCAAGCATCTCCCTCATAGAGGGCATTAGGGACATAAATAATCATTAGTTGTATACTATCCTAGACTTCAAAATCCTAAGTACCTTCAATTTCATCCTAATCATAAGATCAAATTCCATGCCTCCATTTTACTATTCCAAAAGAAGGCTCTATCATTGTCAAAGTTTACAAATTGTATTGTCACCAACTAGAAAAAAATTCCCTCTTCGTAATAAGGAGTGACATGGGTCTTTGTAACAGTGGAAGGAGTAACAACAATAGGATCTATAGTAGTAGGATATGGAGCACTAAGGATGTATGAAAGGGTTTGGAAGGATCTAATTTTTTGGTTGCATTCTTAGAGTTATTCCACCAAGAAGGGGTCTAATGACTTATGTTGGATTGTTTAGGACTAATTGACTTTTGCAAAGAAGTTATTGAGTGTCCATGCTCAAATAAGGCCCTAAAATGAAACATAGTGTGCTCATAATACACAACTCAATTCCAACCGAAATCACCTTATTTAAGAACTATTTGAAATAGAAACCCTTTACCCAAATCGACATAGATCCACATGCAAACAAAACTAGTGGAATATTTGTCCCTAGTGGTTTCACTAAAGTATATGTGTTGTCCCAAACTATTACCAATGGCTCCCAAGGACTTGGTGTTCCAAAATTCTAGAGGTATAATTTGACAACTGAACTTAAAGAATAATCATGATCAAGGATTTAATGTTTACGTTAAATTTTAGGTACCATGACTTCATGAATGGGCCTACACTTTCCATGAACCATAGGTAATGAATTCCACTTCGAATTAGTCTTGATAGGAATCGAACATAATCATCGAGGAAACCTTTTGCATTAGAATGAATGACCATAGATTATGTGATAAATCACCCCATGATGATTGAATTTAGACCTATAATTGCTTCAATGATGGTCATGGAGCATTAAAGTTGTAGACTGCACCATGGGAATTGACATGCTCAATATTCAACTCAATCTAGTCATCCTTTAGAGAAACATCCAATATTACAACCACGTTTTCCATGTACACGATTGTAAAAGCATAAGAATATGTCTTCAATGGCCCTACACAAGTAACATATCTGTCGAATTTAAGTAAATAATCCATAAAATACACAGTAGTATTCCTCTACCTACCTGGAGCAGGCCTCAAACCCCTAGAAGAAGGACATGGCTCACTTTTTTATTATTCCTCAAGAGCATGCATAGAGGCCTAGGAATCAACGAAAACAACAAATGACACTCTAGGTGTAGACAACTTCTTCTTGTGTGTAATCACAAAATATGGGGTTTCAAAGGTAAAAAAATACAAATTCCCTAGATAAGGGTTGGAGGGGAGAAATATATTCACATATTCTTCCCATTAATTTTCCCTACAATATTTGAAAAAACTATGAACTACAACAAGCGCCAATAAAAGCCCTATATAAATGAGTTCTTCTACTCAACAAACTTGAATCCACATTTACATTGGACACACAAATCCTTATTATTATTGATCCAACCCAAGGAATAGGAGTTAGGATGTGCAACTTGAGATAAGTTGTGTGATTATGCAATATAATGTCTAAGATGAGGTCTTGTTGGTTATTAGCTTGAAAAATTATAATCACAATTTCATTATTTTTATATATCCTAAAGGAGAAAACTTTATCTTGATTTGTGCAAATATGTTAGATAATTGTCATTAAGGAAATTCAGGAAATTCTTTATGTTGTGGAGTCAAAAATTGTTTTTTATTTCTCTTCAAACTCTCCCTAGTAGACTTATAACACAACACTAGATATAGTCTCCAACAATGATCATTTCCATTCCCTCTATGTTGACAATAGTTTCATAAGTGTGTTGTCTTCTTATTCAATCATGTTTGTACCTCATTAATTATTTGGAGTTGGTATTGTACTATGTAATACCATCAAATGACTTCTTCATCACACCACTTTTGCAATGGTCTTGTTCCCCTTAGTACAATTAGCACCAAGAATGTTGCTTGGCTTCCTCCAACTTTGTTAGAATCCACCAATTTATTATTTAAATAGACATGCATCTTAAGAGTATAGATGTCAAATATCTCAATCTCCTTTTGAATTGATATGATTGGTATATTGATGAACTTGGTGATTATTTTTTTTGGTTTCCATCATTATAAGCCAAAATGGTATCATGGTTGAACTCTTATATATAGGCATCAATAATTTAGTTGGAATTTTTTCATAGGTATCTCCATTTAATAAGATTACAGAATTTTTGGCCTTAGACAATGGTTTTCAATTTGTCCCATGTCATAGATTAGGTGGTGTTGAGTGTATGTTTTTGCTCGCATAAATTCTCCCGCCACATCAAACATTCTTTATGCATCCACAAATTTGTGAAGATCACTTTGTATTAATTTATGTAATGTTTCACTTCAAAATGGGAATCTAGCTACCTTACCCAATCATCAAGTCAAAAAGTATCCATTTGATTTACATAGGGTAAAAACTCCTCTGTGGTTTCTGAGGCTTTGAGAGAACACAATTTTGGTAATAAGATTCCTCCTCCACCACTTGATTTCATTTTCATATTGATTTTAGAGGAATAATAGTATGTACTAGTATATAATGATATGTTAAATGTTACTAATTCCTACAACCTATACTATTCAATTGTCCATCCATACTCCCTACTTTGATATGAAAATTAGAAACTCTTTTTTTGACTAGTTCAATATGATTGACCTACAAATTATTCTCCATTTCTTTCTACGTGAGAGTGAGACTTTACAATAAACTATGTATAAACTCAAATATCTACTTGAAAAACTAATGTATTCCTTGCGACACGATTAATGTTTCCTTTAATGGAAAATGAGTTGTGCTCCAAGTGCTCTCCATTGTAACCTACATCACATATGCTTCTATTGATGTCCTCATATATGATATTATTGTTCATGTTAGAGACAATATCCCATAACATAATTTTTTATTATGTAGAAGTGTTAAGAATCATTTCAAGATTCCTCTAATTATCGACCTCAACTCGTATAAGATGCAAAGAATTGGTGTATCAATGGTTTTTCACATTATTTACTCTAGTATCTAATCAATCTCATGTACTCTTATAAAGTATGTATAGCCCTTATGTTGGTCCTTGAGGTTGATGCTATAAAGGTTTCTTGTTCTTGTTCAATTACAACCTATGTATTACAAGGAATTTGAGGTATTATGTCATATTTGCCTTTGCTACATGCCATTTCACTACCCCACCCTCAATCTAGTCCTAAATTATCTATATTTTCAATTTTTATGACCATTTATCTATTATTACGTTGAATAAGTATGTTCAGGGAGAAATTAAACATGTTAGTTTTGGAATACTAAGAGGGGGGGGGGGGCTGAATCAGTATGAGCACTTTTACCACTTTTAACCACAATATATATTCTTCAACTTTATCAACGGTATTAATCAATTTATCATCAATGTATCATCTATGATTACATTTAATATATCATGAGAATATAATCATAAGCAACAACACATCAACAACATCACATAAAATACACAATACACCAAAATTTACATGGAAACCCAAATGGAAGAAAACCACGGAATTATTTCTTATATATTGTTAAGAATACATTCATTGGAAGCACCAACTTCCCAATTCTCCAACTACAACTAGAAGGAGGCTCCAAACCACTATTTGTAGGCTCCAATATGAAGGAATATACAACTCCTTGAATTCTCTAGCTCTAACCAAAAGGAGGCTACAACCCCATGATTCTCAGGCTCCAACCTGAAGGAAGCTCTAACTCCCTCTGTTCTCTAGCATCAACCGAAAGGAGGATACAACCCTCTGATTCTCAGGATCCAACATTAAGGAATCTCCAACTCCATGTGTTCTCTGGCACCAACCTGAAGGAGGCTACAACCCCTTTCCTTGCCCCGTCCTGCAGCCCTGAAATATAAATGTAGACCAAATTGTCACTACCACAATCATTTCCACTGTCAACCTATCACTTTCAACCTGTCACTATCATCAACCTGTAATTGTCACTGTCACATCAACTAAGAACTGTCACTCTATCACTGATATGCCATAATCAACCAACTATAATCAGATCCACTCATATGGATACCAAAACCATCACCAAAGCATGTGCATTAATCATCAACCATGTACATCAACCTGTATTAACCATGCACATCAATCTGTATTAACCATGCACATCAACCTGTACCATACCATGTACATTAAACTACACCATACCATGTACATCAACATGTACCATACTGATCTAGGTGGATATCGGTGGCCACCCACCTATTCCAACTGGCTCAAAACAATCTTCTGGCAATTTACTATTTTTAGCAGTTTTTCAGTTCCTAAACTTTCGGGGCCATTTTGAGGGCCTCAATGAATTTTTCAGGATAGAGCACCTCAAGGATATCCAAAGACTCTAATTTAGCCCCCAAAATGAATCTCCTCGATGATACCTTTCCAAAAAACTATTGTGCACCCCAAACAAAGATCGTATGCCAAATTTACGCCCCTGGGAAGTTGATACACCAAACTACCCAAAACGGGGTCCACAAAATTGTTGTCTTTTCATATTTCGGGGTTAGGGTTTTGGATTTATTTATGATAAAAATGCCTTTGGATCCTCACTGTAAAATCATCTACTTGTGAATTTTAGTATCCATCACATCTCTTCTCAAAGATAAGTTGCCACCATTCTAGCAAGTTGTTCACTCTGTATTTCTACAGTTTTGTACATTTCGCTCATTAATAAAAATTGTGTATTATTGTATCTTTGTGTTTATGGTTTCATATCTGATATATTTATGTTATATTATTATATATCTGAGATATATCTGTACATTTCTTTATTATATCTCCGCTCTCATTTCGTGCCGAAAATAATCTGAATCAGTGGTATCAGAGCAAGCTGCTCTTAATCGTATTTTTTTCAGTGAATGTCCCCAACAAGGTCTGAGTATAGCAAGTTGGGTATATATATATTATCTCTCTTGAGGAAAATCTCTCTTGCACGCCCAAGAAACCCTCCATGGCAGAAGAAAATAAAAATGACAGAGAAGACAATTATATTAATATATTGCTTGAGCAAGCTCTCATGTGGTAGAGGGACGAAATGATGGAGAATTTTTCCCACATCCTTCAACGCCTGGCGATAACAACTGGTGCATCTTCATCAATCGGCCACTTTGGAGGCACCTCACCTTTCAAGGTAAGAGTTAATTTTGATATTCTTGTATTTTAAGGACAGTTAGATGTAGGTGCCCTAGAAAAATGGTTAAATATGCTAGAAGGTTATTTCTTTGTTCACAATTTTTTCGACAGGGAAAATATCACCTTCACACTCCTTAAAGATCTCCCCCATGTCAAACATTGGTGGGAAACTTACAAGGAGAAAAGTTCCATATAGGAGTTTAGAATATATGGGGTCAAGCCCACTCAGGAATTTTGTGTGGATGCGGTCGAGGATAAATATTACCCCATTGGTAACTATGATGACCAGTACATGAGATGGACCACGCTACATCAAGAGAGGGGCCAAGCAGTCCTGGAGTTCACCAATACCTTCCATACCTTGCGCACCAAGATGGTTATAAAATATTCTAAGTGGCATTTGGTTATGAAATATTGTGGGGCTCTACACAGGTACCTCCAAACTGAAATTGAGTTTCTATACATCTCATCGCTAGGAGTTTCCTATTGATATGTTGTTAAAATCAAGCAGAAATTTAGGCACCGGAACAAACGGGAGTTTGGGTATGAAAATATGAAACAACCAAAGTATGATAAATACGGACCTAACAAATAGCCTCCCAAAAACCAATCCAAGCCATAAGAAAAGAAGGCTCATGAGAAGACGAATAAGGAAGATGGAAAGTGGTGTGAATTCCACAAAATCCCTTGGCACAACACTGATGAATGTCTCTCAAAACAATCATTAGTGGTAGAGATCAAAGAAAATGAGTTGAACCCCAATTCAGAATCAGATTCGGAAAATAATGGGAGAAGACAGATCATCAACACACACCCCATTGTTATTGTCACGACCACAACAATTCAACCAGAATAACTAACAGATCCTGAAGAGGGGGAGTGCCTCTTCCATTCACAGATGTGGGTGTTTGGGACCTTGTTTCCTTTCATTATTGATAGCAGAATCCAGAAGAATATCATATTAACAGAGGTCATCAAATAGTTGGGATTGTCAACAACACCACACCTATATCCATACAACATCAGGTGGCTTTACCAAGGACGAGATCTATGTGTCAGCCAACAATGTCGATTTTCATACGACATTCATCCCTTCAAGGATGAGGTATTATGTGATGTTGCCCCACTAGATGTATTTGATGTTCTTTTGGGCCAGCCATCGCCCCTTTCAACAAATTTATCTCGTTTGTGTGCATATTGGACTTTTGTTTATTTTATTTTGGTGTGCTCTTTGATCATTATTTGACCTTAAGATTTTGTATTGCGATGTGAGTGGTCATTATCATGGATAGTGGAGTCCCTCTGACTCCCCCATTTAGCACTACCTCCCCCATGAAATTAGCCCATTTCTTGGGGACGAATCCATCCATATTTCATAATGCTATGCAGAACTATGATACTCAAACAATGCCTTGGGTCTCTAATCATTTTCCTCTTGATATGTCAAACATACCTTCACCTTTTCCATCCTCTCCCTCACCTGCTTACATGAATCCTAGTTTTGGATCTGGGAGCACGATAGATTTGTTGTCTACATATTCGTTTGATAGGAGTCATATCCCTCAACTGACTCTCATTGTGGGAGGTTGGAATCTCCCTTGTTACGGATCCAATCCCGACTTCATCCTTCCAGGCACCAGTGCTCAAATGGGTGGTTATTCCAATTATTACACCCCATCAGTGTATCCTTCATCTGCCATGCCAATTCCTACGAACACTCTTCTTATGGAGGGCCTCCATATGTCCTCTGGTATTTCATATGGAGGGAATCATTTTTATGGTATGGGTCACCCCCTTCACGGAACCCCTTCGTATGGGGGAAATATATATCCTCACATGAATAACCCATGTCACATATTTTTCTCTTCGTAGACATCTACTTTGGTGATGATTCATGTTCAAAACTCTATGGATCAATTGGGTGAAGGATAATACATTTCCAGGCAGGGGCAGGCTCTAGACTAGGATCCTGCATGGCTTACAATGTCTCAAAACCAGTCTTTCATGGGACCTTGGTCTCAAATTTCGCAACTAACTGCCACCACCATTCCAATCACTACAATTCATATTGGAATTCCATCACCAACCTATGATGGTCATGTTGGAGATTGGTCGACAACCTATGCAAGCCATGTTGAAGACTAGCAACCAGTCGTTGCAAGTCATGTTGAGGGAACCGCTCTAGTCTCCATGAGTCATAATGACATCATATCTCCAACTCTGGTCAATCGTGCTGGAGAATCATCGCCGACCTTTGTACATCAAGTGGGGGATGAACCACTAGCCTCTGCCAGTCACATTGAGAGCATGTCGCCAACCATTGTGAGTAATGTTGGGGGCATTCATACGATTAAGAAACCTTGACGTCTAGGGCGTAATCCCAGGTTCCTTTATAGGCTTTGCAAAGGAGGTCATTTAACCCACTTATGTCCTACTACTGTCATAGTAGAATAAGTGCAGTCCTTAACTGACAACCCTTTAGGTTCGAAGTCATCTTTGGTTTCCCAACACTTTGTTTCTCCTTTGATTGAAATGACATTCATGTCGATGCAATCATCACTCGACCCCACTCCTTTTTTAAGGAGTGAGACATATTTTAACCATGTCATTAACATTTCTAGCCAGGTACCTTTTGAACAAGAGAGAGTTTTACTCTCCCCAAGTACTCTCCCTCGTAGTCTTGAAGAATTTTCCTTTGACTGGGATTGCCTTGTGGGGTATCAAATTCCTTCTCCTATTCCTTTTCCGATAATAGGCGTTCTCTGATATATTGTTGAGAAGGTAACCTCCGCTATCACTTTATCCTCCTCGACTTGGAAATATTTGGGTTTTCCAAAGGTTGTGTCAGATATTCGTAATTTTTTGACCTTTCACAAAAATCATGCACAAGATCCTTGCCCCCCCCCCATGACATGCCGCCAAGAAACACTGAAACGAGTCTAATTTAAGCTCTTTTCTGACTCTCTCAAAAAGAGAAAATATTGTCAAGTGAACTTGTCTCTTTCACACTTGTAAATTGGATTTGAAAGGACGTCTATTTGGTGCAATTTTATCCCTTTTTCAAACCAAGTAGACTAAGATTACGATAAAGGACATTTTTTGATGTTAAGTTTTAATTGCATCTCATTCTCTTGCTTGCAGTATCGAGCCTATTGTCAGTTCTCGCTTTTGCATTATAAGCCTTTCACCTCAACAGTTTGTATCATCATCCAAGAAGAGCCTTGTTTATATCCTTTACATATTGACACCCTATACCAAAGAGGAAACATTCCCCCGAGTGTCCATCTCCTGCATGCACCTCCTTGCATTCAGCATAGGTATGTTCCACTGCTGGAACTAGATTGCTTACTTGCCACACTCGTTTCCTCCTATGTATCATAACATTCAGTAGACTATGAAAAAACAAAAAAATATGGGAGGGAAAAGAATATTATCTTATATTGGCAGCATTCATGTCACCTTTGAATAGAGCACAAATTTTTTTAGTCCACTTGTCATCAAAATTTTGGGTTTAGCATGACCTTAGGAAGTTGAGCTCGTTATAGAGAGTTTAATCCCCCAACCGGTTACTCTTCCAGTCCCTATGGATATTTTGATTGATGTATTCTACATCTCAAAGTTTCATCATTGATTCTATGCTGCCAGAGTCTTCCATATGTCTCATGCTCTTGTTCAAAGGATGTCTATCAACCTATGTCAGCCACTCCTCGGAACTCTTGACTTTGCATGTCGACCATACCCTTAGTGTGTCTTAGAATCACATGAAGCTATAGTCCTATTGTGCACCCTGGTCCTACTTTCCTCATTGGTAGGTAACCTTGAACCCAACAGTCGAGATTTCATCATTTCTCGTTGACTAGGTGGTTTTCCTTGTGTTCAATGGAAATAAATCTATTCACACATTGGGATTTGTGCAGTGTCTTGGATGCCATTAGTATTATTGGTGGTTTCCTCCCCTTTGTAATCATCTTTCCTTATTGGCTTCTATTCAAAGGGTATTTTTTGTGTACCGCTTGCATCTGGTACACACGAAAGACTCACAGGGTCGTTGGTTCGTGAACATATTGTTCATCCAATTTCCTCCAAATCATCAAGCTCTTACTTTGTACCTTGTGTTGAATAATGAGATATTCCTCAAAGCTCTCCTTTCAGCGGGTCTCCCTCCATCGACTTCATCTCATCTATTCTGGAGACGATACCTAGAGTCCTATAAGTACCTAGAGGCTTGCAGTCATTAGTGGTAGCTTCTCCCGCCATCGACAGTTGGGAATACATCAATGTCTCTTGATCAATGGATTATTCAAGTGTTCGACCCCAACACCTGTATTCACACTTGTAATAATGTACTTGGTGCTTTGATACCTACTTTCATTATCGATAGGTTGTCTCGTGTTTGTTAACGATATGCCTTAATGACTGGTAATCAAACGAAGTCTCATTATGTTTGACCTCAACTCCTTTATTCACATGATGTAGACTTACACCTTTGGTGGATCATGTAGAAGACTTGAAGATGGAATTTCATAGTCACATATTTCTTGAGTTGTTTCTATCTTTCATTGGACCCATACATATGCGACTTCAGTGACCATGGGAGATCAGATTGTACATTGTATACAGACATATTCAGATTGATTTTGAGACTTGTTTTACTAGGCCTTGTTCGTGACTATGACATCCTTTGGCATATTTCCACCTTTGTATTTCCTAATCATGTCCATGAATAGTTGTTTGGTATATTTTCACATGGATCTGTAGTGTAATTCAAATTGGCAGCCATGTGTGCAAAGTCAGTACAGATTGTAATATTCTCATGAGAAACTAGTTCTTCCAACTGGGTCTCCATTACTCCACTTTTGGATATTATAATGTATTTCAGACATCGCAGATACTCTGATGACCTCACATCTTTGTTATTAAGACAGAAAAATGTAAAAGGTGGCGGCTGAAAACAAAATTTGAATCCAAAATCTAAGTTTATGAATGAAACAAACTCCTCCTTCACTGATGATTGTAATAGGATGGCCATCGGATCTTGAAAACCATGAAAAATCATTTCTTCTTGGAGAGAAAAAAAAAATACAAGACTCTTTCGTAAGTGTTTCTTGTTCTTGCTTTATTTATTTTGTTTTGAGAACATTTTCAAATGAAATGGCAGTAATAGGTTTGTCTACTTATCCATGAATCTCAAGAAAAACATCCATACATTCTTGAACATCTTCAAATATGAAATCCATATTATGTGCATCAAGGCTATCCTCTTGTTCATCAAAAAATTCTGATTTGGTTTCATTAAACTTCTGGAAATTTGTTTGAGGACTGTCATTTTGACTTTCGAATGAACTAATAGAAATAATTTCCTGCTCATAATATTCTTGGAAATGCGAAAAGTTGACATCATGAACTATTTCACAGTCTAGATTTCTTATGGATGTATATCCAAAACCCTCATCTATGTCTATGCTATTTAGAAATTGAACCAGTACATCATTCTCAAGGGAAGAAAGACAACTTTGAAACACTTCATCATGCTGGAAACATTGTTGAATATGCATATTTGTTTCAGGCGAATGGTAATGGCCTTGAACAACAATATATTGAGCATCTTCTTCTTCTTTTTCAGGCTGATAGATGATCATAGGCTACAGATCTGAGCTAAAATAATTTTTCATGTGATCATCAATATGGTTATCATTACTAGCCAATCTACTTCTCTCTTTGTATTCACCATCATGTCCGGTGGATTTCTGACTTGAGACATTACAAATATTTTTCTTCAACAATTTGAAAGAAGCAAAAAACAGTGGTAAGGTTGTCTCACCTGATTCGATACTTTCTTCAGTCTCTTTACTGTGGGCATATTTCTGAACATGCCCATTTTCAGTTTCATCTTCGATTAATGATTGCACCTTTGAACCAATGGAAAACACATGAGAAGAATGTTGCAACATATTATTTATTTGTTCTGTTGATTTATTGTGATTTTTCATCCGCGCAAATTCATTTACCTCCACAATGATCTTAGAATTCTCTTTCAACAATTTAAATGCAGCAAAGCACAAAGGTAGAGAATTTTATTCAGCTGACCCAATACTTTTCTCTTTATAACTATGATATGTAGGTTGATTTATCTCACTATAATACTGAAAAAGAACATCTTCAATATTATAATCATCTTCATACTTGTCATATATAGGAAAATCACTGACATATGCAAGGTCATCTAACAAGAACAAACTTGGAACATCAACCTGTTCTTTGACAAATTGATTTGTACACTCATCTTCTTGATTATCTATAAATGAACACATGAAATAATAAGCCCCTTGCTTATCATGGGATGGATCAGAAACTAAATCAACACCTTCTCTTTCAACAAGTGGGACATAATTTTTTGCGACATCATTGGTATTGGGAAATTCAAGAAGGCTTATGACATGGTCAACTCTATGCTCAAGGTTCCAATCAACCATTTTTTGTTCATATTCTCTTTTATTTTCTTTAGCATCTAACTTCTCATCTCGAGTCTGTTCACATGCTTAGATATTGTGTTGAATGTATTGTGCATCATTGAACATTTTTTGTAAGGATTTAGGTCTCCTTTCCATCAGGAGGAAAGATGGATCTAGATGAAGAGTAGTTTCATAATGGAGCATGGCAACAGCTTCAGTGGGTCGGATTTCTTCAGACAATTTATAATAGATACTGGAAAACCTTTTACCGAACATAGAGATAGTTTCATTGTCCTACCTTTTCAAGGAATAGAACTCGATAAGTTGTACATCCAAAGATTTTTCCTCGCCCCAAAACTTCAGAAAAACATTCTTCAACTCCTCCCACGAGCTAATTGTCTCTAGATGCAATTTTTTAAACCAATCTTTGGTGTCCCCTTTTAAGGATTGAGAGAAGGACCTCATACAAACATCGTCATGGTTAATCTCAAATAAATCTATAAAATTCTCAAACCCTTGGATGTGCTATTCAACTAAGATGACATTAGGTTCTCCATCAAACACAGGTATATACTCATGGTGATTTGGAGGGAAATCATGGAGAACTTGGTGTAGTTTCAGGGGTATGTATCTATGTTGGGCTCTAGAGGACGTTGGACTAGTAACAGGGGAAGAGACATCGGCCTTACTTCATGGGGTTCATCGACTTGGTCATGGTCATCACATGGACCAGCTGTAAAACTCTTATCAAAATCAGTGATACAGTGGAGGTATGCATGTGCAACTTTAAGAGGAGGATAAATGATTACAAGTTTTTCATGATTGTCATCTGAATGCAACAGGTAAAGAAAAACTTGTTTGGCATGCTCAAGGAAGGAAAATAAGTAACTTATAACAAATAGTAAAATGATTCGAAAGAGATCCCATTTTGAGTACACGTTTTCCTCCATGATACCTTCCCACTCCCCTGTCAAGGGATCTCATCTTCTAGTGAAGTCTCTGAATTACATTTGAAGCTTGAGTGGATTCGCCAATAATGTTTTGGAAGCTGGATTCTGCATTGAGAATGGATTTGTCATTGAAGATTTGAATTTATGGATTCTTCTACCAGTGGAATCACCTTCAAACTAATTTTTGATGTGTGGAGTCGCCAAAACATGAATACAGCCAATATGTGCCCAAGTGTCTGCTGCTCTCAGCTCTTAGAACTCAACCATGTCGCTCTTTCACAGGGAAAAATTTTCAATTTTGTCCCCGACAACGGCACTAGAATGTTAGCACTCTGTAAATTGTGTCCAGCTGAATAGACAAACGACATAGGTAACTATTTCAACCAGCTTTAGAGATGAGGCACTAGCCTGCTCAACTCAGAGAGGGCTCTCTCATGTCACTGGGTATATCTATGGAAATCGATGGCTAGATTTGGTTTATTTTGAGAAATTTTAATAAAATGACTGGAAAAAAGAAGATAACATTTGGGCTATGGGTCTGGAATAAATAGAACACTTTATCAAACCTGAGAACTATTCAGAGGAAAAGGCTAAATCAGGCAATGAGTCTGATTTTATATCTGAAAATTTTGCATGACATCAGAGGAAAAAGAAACACGTAACTATATCAGAGCATTACAGAGATGAATTCTGAATAAGTTAAGAAGAGAGAAACATAGTCTAAGTTGTTAAGCCAAGAGCATCAAATAATGAATTATGGGCCTCTAAATCTCCAATTTAGACAGAAGGAAGTGTAAATGAAGTGTATGCTTACAGTAAATATGTACTATGAGGGGAAAACAAGACTCATATCACTGCCAATTAGAATCTTTTCATAAACAATCCAAAATCCACCTCTGCATTTATATATTCATATTAGCCCCAAAATTTACAAAAGTCTTCCTACACAGAGGGCAGGCTCCTCTTTTCTCCTACTTTACATCCTTGGGATGATACATATATAGAGAAGGTTCCTTAGTGGAATTCAAAATGTTCATACTTCTCGTAATTCTAAAATTAGAGATGAGTTACAAGGAGGAATGATTTATAATAACCGCTATCCTATTTTAAAGGGACCGTTAGGAACAGGTTCATCATTTCTAGGCCCTTTTCTTCGACCGCCATCTGTCCAAAACATGCTGAGATGCACTTATTTTAGTCTGAGAATTTATTTCATCTTAAAAATCTCCTCCTTTAGAGTGACCAACCAGGCCGGTTGATTCTCCCCACTGCTTTCAGTCGTTTCGGCCATGTTTTATGTCTTCTGTCGTTTGCTCTGTTTCTTTTTCATAGCTGGCCTGTTGATGATTAGGTCCTTCGTGATGGGATTTAGCCTAGCTTCTAATCCTGGTTCTATAGCAAGTTCCATATGGAATTTAGTTACTAATATATGTGCAATTTCCCTTTCCTTCTTACTAGTAGATAAACCTGCCATGTTACTTGAATGACCTATTTGACTAGATATGGCTTGATTGGCCTTGTCCATGTATCCCAGTATCATGGACACCAAGATGTTCCTTCAGAAATTAGAGAATCAATCTTACAGATGATATGATAACCTCATACTGGAGAATCAATAGTTATAGAGTTACAATCATGAATCACTGACAGAGTCACTTGTAGGTACATTGGTTTACCACACTTGGCTAATCCATTTCAAATGATTAGCTTTCGATTTCATTATATGGTGACATTCACTTGACATCATATGGTTGTGAAGTACTGAACGAGTGAAACGGGGTGATTCCGACTAGCCGTCACCCACCCCATGAATGGTTGATTTGACATATTGAAACATGTGACATTGGGGATTTGGCAAAAGTGGTTTTAGGAAAACCGCCTTTTGCCCCGATGTATCTCTAGAGGCGTCGCACATCCATTTTAAAAACCACAATGGTTTTCCCCAGTCCGCTCTTACATGGTTAAGTCCTGTGTAAGTTCATCGCTCAATATGGGCCCAAGCCATTGATCTGGGTCGTTTTACAATCGACAGTCTGTCGAGTTATACATTTTTCACCTCCGCTATATTTGTCCATACGCCGCCAGATATGTCCTAGTCCTCTAAATTATCAATTCTCCAAACTATCACGCTTTCACTTCGATATATCTCTTGCTAAATTTATGAGAGTTGGATCTTGTATGAAAATTGTTATGGTGATAACAGGGGGCATCTGTTATAGCAATATTTGCCTCATCTTATACCAATTTTCTCAGAAGGCCTTTTTCCATTTCCCTATGCAGACCTAAAGTCCTTTTTTGCAAATCCCAGATCTTAAAACAATATTTTTCCACATATACACACCCTACCTTTTGTACAGCATGTGTATACACATGATGCACCACTACAGCCTGCGTACATTGAGTTTTGTGCTCAAAATTAAAAAATGGTCTTGGGTTTCCATGTCACGTCACGAGATCCATGATCCTTGACCTTCCATATACTGAAAAAGTTATGACTAGGCCCTTCACTTCCAATTGAAAGATATAAATGGGCAAAATCCAAGCTATGGAAAAGAGGAGAAGAATTTGACTTTGAGAGCAAAGTTGCTCTGGAGAAATTATTCACTTCATATTGAGTCTGCATCCCTTTGTCCTTTTAATTCTGAACACATTGTTCAGTTCCCAAGCTCTTCCCTACTTGATTGATAACTCCATTGTCTCTCTTATATGAGCTTGCCTTTGGTGGAGGATTGAAGTGGTGGAGGCCCAACTGGAAGGGACTTAGTTTCTCGGTTTCAAACCGTGTTGGCACGAAATTTTGTGATTCATTCACTTATGTTGATTACATTTTAATAGAAATACTATTTACTTGTCCAATTAATATCTTGCAAATATTTGAATTTTTATTCCATGGGCATATTTGTTATGAATGTTGATGGATTATGCTATTGAATGTGATAACTTTATATATTATCACCATATTATTGTGTTTCTTGGTTTTTGAGGACAAGTTGCAGGTGTATTTCTTTGAGTCAAGTTCTCAATGGTGGACTTCATCGAACGTCTGGATGAGGTAGGCTCTTTATCTTGTCTCATTAGAATATTTGTTTATATAGCATATCTTAGATTAGAATTTATTTATGTAGTTATTTCCATCTATTGTGGTTTACCCCTAGCCATAGAGAGATTTTCCTCATAACACCTCTTCTAAAGGTTTCTTCGGCATAAATTCACACTTTTTGGATGCCATCCTAGCCATAGAAAAAATCTCGGTTTGATCACCAGGAGAAATGACAGAGTCATTTTGGATTTGAACTTCGATTCGAAAATCATTGATCGAATGAGATGAAGTTTTTGGAGAAACAGGTTCCTCGGTACCCTGAGTTAAGTGGGTGGTGGGATCAATTTGTACGGGTAGGAATTTGTTAATACTAAGAGGGGGGTGAATCAGTATCAAGTACAATTTAAAACATTTTTCAACTTATACTTAAAACATTCAACTATATCCAATGAGAAATAAACAATAGTATAAGAGTTACACCAATACACCACAATACACCATGCACAATATATGAGAAATAATCAATAGTTATTGT
>SNQJ01S0019954.1:288906-301681 GCA_010110895.2 Picea sitchensis
GCACCTTGACTGCTTTTTCTTCAAGGCACCATGCACACACCACCTAACTGTTAAGTCATACTGTTGTTAACTAATTGTTGTAACTCTTTGAAGATTTTCCCCATCTGAAGGATGTGGTCAAACCACTCATCCAACAAATCATGTCAACTCAATTGTTGTTCTCAGCGATGCACGACCCAAAAATGTCATGATAGAAATGTGACCAACCAAGTGTTTTCTGTAGAGCTACTGTAGGTCACATCAAGTTGCCCAAATAACCCAAGGGATTCAACTCGATACAACCCAAAACTCCTCCCCTTCATGATCACTTATGTGATCACCCTTTGTGATCACTTTTGTGATCACTTCTGTGGTTGGATCAACAGTAGTGTGGCAAGTCCTACATTCATCCACCTTGCCTAAGTGCTTGGTTCAATGAACGAACTCTACGCCTGGTCTCTTGAAGGTGTGCATAACATATCTCACACATAATTAAGTCACAAATCAAACCAATCGAGTATATCCCTGCACTGTCATTGCAAAAGGTCATTCCATCTTATCGAACCTTCACCAAGTATGTGCCCAAACTTCCTTTGCAATCAAGTCTGCAACAATTTTTGCAATGAGTTATATGATCACCCACCCTTTCCAAGTTCTTTGTTTCACCACAAACTCTTCTCTCGGTCTATACAAGGTGTGCACCCTGATTAAACCTTCAACCGCACATCAACTGATCCCTATGTCGTAAGTCCGATGCAAAGTCTCTACAATGAACCAATTCACTCCACTGAAAGTTTCACCAAGTCTACGAATGTTACCATTGAACTATCTTTGCAATGAACTATGAAACCAACTGTAGTGTGCCTCAACACCACCATTTTGACTATGATAGTGGTGACAAGCCAAATCTATTATGATACCATCTATTTTCAAGATAATGGTGAAGAGGTTACTAACCCTTCTTCAAAATTTGTGACAAATAGGATTTGATACCATCTATCATCAAGATAGTGGTGAAGAGATCACCAAACCTTATTTAAAATCTATGACAAACAAGCTATGGTACCATTTGTCATTCCCCCATAACTTTCCTGCATGAATCTTGCGATTTTGCACCTCTTGAGGGAGTGCGGCACTGCGATGGTTCTCACTTGGTTGCTTAGAAATACCAAGGATACTTCGTCTAGATTATTCCTCTTCACATAGAGCATACCCATACTCCATTCTAGGCTATGGGTGATTCACACTCCTACTTTGGTTCAACTCTTGTATACTTAGACAATTTGTTAACAGTCTTAACACTTAGTCATTTAAGCATACATCCATGAAACAAAGGATACGTGTGAAACAAGAAAGAGACACATAGATATAGTGTTGGAAACAAAAGATGTTCCTAACACCTGGTTAAGTCTTAATATTATTAAATAGTTACAATATGAGCACTATTGGTTTAGTTTACAACTTGGATAAGTCACATGACTCCCTTCACCTCACCAAGACACTCATACACAAATTCACCACACCAAAAATCTTTCGTCGTAACAACTTTTGCAGCTTCTACGCAACACCCCAAACGTGTATCCACCACATAATCATAGTATCTTCTTTGTCACAATACTTCACATAGACCTACAATTATATCTGATAGTTTCCTCACTCGGACCTGAAACAAGACTTTCCCAAACTCATCTCAAAAGATGGTTTCCCCAACTCTATCCATAGAATCACCTCAACGTAGAACAAGTCCTCCCATGTGGAGTGACTTTAATCCTTTAGGGATATCAACCCTYTGACTCATAATTTCATAGTTGATCTAGCTCTCCTTGTTGTGMAAATATGACTTCCTTGTTTTTGTACCATTGTTCTCTTAAATGGACTCCAAAGGTCACTATCGTGAACCGTCACATCCTTTTGGTTTTTTACACCGCTTTGYRAACCATCATGGAAAAATGAATCATCACACCCCTTCACAGACTCGGTGTGCCSAAACAAACTTGTGTGATAGTCAACCATCGCATCTCTTGGGATCGAAACCACCCAACCTTGGTGCGCTCATGCCAAATTACCCTAACCTTTTTGGTGCAGCCTTCTCTTGCTTGATTTCACCCCATTCTTTTTTTGATGCTTGGGAAAGCCCCTTGGTGCATTTGCATGCCCAAGACACCCACTTTCCAAACTAATTTGACTTTTTGGTGCCAGAGAAACCCCAAGTTCTGTCTCCTTAAGGACTTGGACAAGGGCCTTCACTCCCTTCTAGTTGAACACCTTACAAGAGGTCATAAACAATATGGAAACCAATTTCTGTTTACCTTCTTTTGGGCCCAAAGATAATTTATTCTTGAAATCACATCTGTCTAAGGATTTGGAAAGCTATATTAGTACCAAAAAGAAATATATTAGGTATTTTCTTAAAGTTAATGAAGTAGCAATCTAGAAGATTATTGAAGCTCCTACCAAGCACATAACACCAATCAAGACCATATTTCCTAACATGGATAAATTCAAGAAAAGAATAAGGTAGAGTATTTCATCATATAAATCCCCATTTAATTAACACACTTTTCCCTAGGAATATGCACTCAACCAAACTTTTGAGGCATGGGTAACTTTTGTAATATAATGGAGAAGAGAAAAGGAAGGGGATTCTTCAATCCAAGCAGAGCATTCCCCTAGAGGAGAATATTTGAACCACCAAAGAGGGGATTCAAACATCCAAGTAAGAAGTCAAAATAGACAAGAGGAATCAAATCCTCATATAGGATAAAATGATAGTGTGATAGGGGAATGCAGTGGACAAGAAGGGGAACAATGAGCTAGCTAGATGTACTAAATTGATGAGTTCACCCCCTTCTTCTTTTTGTATAAGTAAGATGAATTTGATGGAAAAGGGGCTTTTCTCTTTTCCAATTTTGTAAACTCTTTTATAAATTAATGAATTAGAAGCCATTGTTGTCCAAGTTATTTAGAGAGAAATTTCAATTCTAAAGCTTCGATATGTATAACTTATTGTACTATTTTACCAAGTTTTGGAATGGTGCAAGAATGTGTTTTTGTAGCATTTAATCTTCTCATTCTCATGTATGAGAAATATGTCTTAATGTGTTTGTCTTATAAATTTTTGTCTATATCTATAGGCATAGTACGGTAATCAACTATTCATTTTCAAAATTTTCTTGTATGCAATTGGTTATTTAGGTTTCTTCTTTTATTGACATGGTAAATTTATTGATAAGGGTAAAAGAAGTGATATATGTGGTTCCATGTTTATCCCCTTTCTTTTGTTAGATTAACACAAGAATTATTCTACATTTTGTATATTGGAGTAGCTTCATTTCATTTATTGCATCTCAAAAAGCCTTGTGTTAGCACTGAGATTCAGTCTCAGATTGCAAGAGGATAAGCCCAGTAATCATTAGAATTGTTTTTGGAGGTAGGTTTATAAATGGAGGTCAAATGGAAAAATCTCAGTACAAGAATGTTTTAACAAAGAAACTGGACAAGAAATTCATAAGGAAATGAGGTCCTCATTAACTTCAGTCAATGGTTAAGGGTAAAGTTGAGCAAAAGGAAGACTTAGTGAGAAAGGTGGACAAGTCTGCCATGAGGATTCGGCCTTCAAGAAGCTTGGTGAAGAAAAACTCAGGCACAAGAGAACTATCGAACTCAAGTTTAAGACACTGAAATATATCAAAATAGTATTATAATCAAGCCTCCATTACAATAAAACTACAACAACTCGTTTGGATCATCCATGCATGAGAATTTCAGCATAAGAGGAAACAAGAAAACGAAAGAAAATACTGAAACATGTCACATCAACATTATAATCAGACCTCCATTACAATACAACTACAACACCTCATATGGATCATCCAAGCACGAGTGTTTCAATGCAAAAGTAAACAAGATGATGAAAGAAGTTGACTTCTATTAATGAGAAAGTCTCAAGTCTCATACATAACTAGAGAACAACTCTGGTATTAAAATATTACAAAATAGGGAGCTCTGCTCAACCATTCGACAACCATAAAAAAATCTTGAACTGATCTATTTATACTCAGCTTAGTGAACAACTGCTAGGAGAGTCATTTGGCCATCCCATCCAAGGATTTTCTTCTGTGCATCCTTCTTCCAGACTGTGTGTGTTTCCTCCTGTCAGATGCAAGCTTGGATCAGTATGGGACTGCATGAAGAAATCGTCCATCGTGGTACCTTAGGCTGATAGTTCTATATCCTTGGCCATAGCTTCCATGATTCCTTTTTATGGACTGAGCAGAGGTTTCAGCTACTAGTCCTTGTTCATTAATTGAATCCTCCTTGGGATCGGAGCGCGGATGGATGACTAGCGGGTGACCACGTGTTGTTGTTGGATACAACATTATATGCGCATGTGATTTCGAGGTCATTGAAAGAGGTTTGGACCCACACCACTTTTGGGCCCGAAATGCACCATCTTCCGCCACGTAGCCTCCCCACAATACTGTGGTTTGGATTTCGGCCCACCTTTGGATCTTACGCACGTGCAACTTGTGGCACCAAAATAATTGGTGGTCATTGATCTGATCACGATCTACGATCTGGGCACGACAACTATTTTAGCGCCCCCGCCAAAGATTTATGCGCCTACCAACTACAAAATCCTTCCAACTACATTTAGAGATGGCACTAAATCGAAATGCAAAGGGGATCTCCACTGTGGAAAAAAGCACCCGCCTGTTCACATGTGCTCATGGATGTCAGCTGCGACCCTAAACAATTTCATATGATAACATTGGCTCCACAGGGGATGGCATGCTTCTTATGAGCTTCCAAGAACAAGCAGTTTCAGTGCCTTAGATTTTGGGTCATGGGGTCACTTATTCAAAAAGAAATCAAAAGAGAAAGTGGTATTTACAATGGATGGAAAGCCAATCATGGCTTAAGAAAAATATTTTTTTAGAAAGTGCCCATTGATAGAGCCACCAAAAAATTCAGAATCCTCCAAGATCTGCAATTTATAGGTGTTATTTGAAAATACCTCAGAAATATTGAAAGGACCAATCCATAAGGCTTCAAATTTACCATGTTTTCCTTTGTCTTGCTTGGGTGCATCCCACTTGAGCACCAGATCACCCAACTGAAAATATTCCTTGCTTACCTTCTTGTCAAAGTCTCGTTTTATGTTATGTTGATGGTCCCAAGCTTTATCAAGTAGTTACTCCCTAGCCTGTTGTACTTCTACCAGCTGTTGTATCCTCCTGACCATATCATCATGTTCTCCTTGGTAGTCCTGGAGGATTTTTTCCACAGGCAAGGAAAGATGAGTAGGAAAGGTAGCTTAAACCCATATACAAGCTGAAAAGGGGAAACACCAAGTGATCTCTTTGTTGTAACTCTATTAGCCCATAATGCAAATTTTAGCTTTGAGTTCCATGCTTTTTTGTTGTCTTCTAACAATTTCTTGATGATCTTTATGAGGCTCTTGTTAGAGGGCTTTGTCAAACCATTTCCTTGGGGGTAGTAAGGATTAGAATTGACTAATTCAATACCATACTACTCACATAACTTGATTAATGGTTCAGCTTTGAAGGAGGCAACATTGTCAATAACGATCCTTCTTGGGAAACCAAATCCGACCATGATATCCTGAAGAAATCTCATTATTACCTTGTGGGAGGAACTTCTTGTAGGAAGGGCTTCTATCCACTTGGTGAAATAATCAGTGGCAGTCAAAATCCACTTGTGTTGACCACTTGAGGCTAGGTAGATTTCTCCAATGAAGTCAAGACCCCACTATTGAAAAGGTATAGAAACCACCACAGGTTTCAAAGGAAAATATTTGAGCTACTGCTTTCCAGAAAACTTTTGACTTTTGACACAAGCTCTAATATTTGCACAAACATCAGTAAAAAGTATAGGCTAGAAATACCCATCTCTGAGGATGTTATAAGCTGTGGTCCTCCAAAAATGATGGCCCCCACATTAAGTTGTCATGAAAATCAGTTATGGCCATTTGGGCCTCCTGTGGATCTAGACATATCAAAAGAAATCTAAGAGGATATTTCCAATACAAAACCTGATCAATAAGACAATATTTGATAGCTTTAAGTTTCAAATCCCCCACCTTGTTCTTGTCCAAGCCATCAGGAGGCCACAACTTCTACAGAAAATATATAATGTCTTTGTGATGTCCCGTTCCCAAGAGTAGGCCAGCAGGGAGTGACTTAGTAGTCTATATGTTCCCGTAGACTATAGTTAGGCACAAACATGGAACAAGATGGATAAATAAAGAGGAATTGATGATTAAACGATGAATTAAGCCAAAATACTTAGGAAAAGTCACTTAAGCCTAAGTCAATGAAGAATTAGAATGAAAAGGTGCTAAAGGGGGACTTAATTAATTAATTAATCACCTTAGGAGGAAAAGCGCCTAACTTAAGTGAGGTCAATGGTGAATTAGATTGGGAAAGGTATAAAGGGAGGAATTTGACCTAAATCCTTATTATGCATTGTTATGATTTGATGTTGAGAGTTCCCGAAGGAGGAAGAGAGTCGACCTTACTATTTTGTGGATTTTTGGAGGAAACCACCACCATTGATCGGTTTCGGTGTTGAGAGACACACCCTATCCCATCAGAGATACCATCCAGGTATTTCACCGTACTTTTCAAGATTATCCATTGCAGAGTGTGCAACTCAACCAGTGAGGGCGCAAGTCAGTTTGAGGGTTTGGAGTGCATGAAATCCGAGTCTAGATTGCATTTTCCTTCCAACCCATTTGAGATCCATCCAAGGTGCTTCTATTGAAATATATATTGTCAAATTCTGACAGTGGAATATTTCATATCACCACATCCAACCATTTAGGGTACAACTCTTCTGGACAAACATTTGGGGTTGCATGTAGAGTATCAGAGCAGATCCGAGAAATTCCTTCTGACCTAGTTCACATTTGGTGAGATGATCATTTTGAGCCATATAGCATCATATTCCATTGGTGGAATCCTTTGGGGTGCATACAGTGTCCTAGGAGGTGCGCAAACCCCCCAGGGGTCCAGATCCAGTGCCTTAGATACCAGATCCAAGATCTGACACTCATACATTTCATTCTAGAGGCCAGGGTGATTCTATTGGAGCAGTTTCTAGCACATTCTGAAGTTCTATTATTCTGGATAGGTTTTCCAGCTGGTAGTGGTTACCGTACTTCTCCGAAATCACATGTTTTTGTTGATCTATCTGTGCATGCATCGGATCTTCTATCATCTTCTGATCACATGTATTTTTATGCTATTTGATTGTATTCCAGTGATGATCCATGAGATCTAGCTGACGTTTATATTCTATATTTCCATTAGGCTATTGTATTTCCATGCTTGAACTGTATAATACATGATATTGGGCAGTTGATGTTCTTTAATTCAGCATGCATCCTTTATATGAATTTGAAACCGTAAATATGCAACATGCACATGCAATAAACAACATGCACATGCAATAACCAACATGCACATGCAATAACCCACATGCACATGGAATAACCATCAATATCTCAAACATACAACTGAAACGCATCTAGAAACCCCCCAGTGTATCAGATCTGCAAGACATAAAAATAGATCAGTAACAAATATCTTGATCAGTAGGATCAGGGATATTTCAATGGTATCAGAGCTTTAGTCCTGCCAGCCTGTGACTAAAGACAATTAATACAACAGAAGAACCAGATGGTTGTGAGCACGTAGGTGATGAATATGTCACTTACAACAAGCACAGGGAAAGAAGGGATGGGCCTAACTTTCCTCCCTTCCCTCCCAGTTCAAAGGAAGAGGAAGAGGCACACATAGAAGCAAAGAGAAGAGTAAAGCGCGAGGCTGAGCGTGAAGCAGAGAGGAGTCTAAGTGGCATATATGAGCGACCAGAGGGAAGTGGTAAGGCCCCCGTGGATCCAGATGCAACCTTCATGTGGGTTATCAGTGATATGCTAGCTAGTCAATGGACCATGTCTCAATCTTTGGCTCAGGTGGTAGATAGACTGGCTATGGTAGACATTTTGAGCACACAAGCCCCACATGAAGCATAGGGGAACTCAGGCGCATGCAGTAGACCCCAGTCACCCACTTGCACATACACTTCTATGAGTAGGATTCCACGTCCGTTGTTTCCTAGTTTCCAGAGGGAACCCCCGATAGAAGCATAGATACCGATAGCACAGAGATCGCCTACTCATGCAGAGGACATTACAGAGTATTAGAGAGAGTATGAAGCATTGGGTCATGACTTCCATCATGATATGACCTTAGTCGAGTATTGTGGAATCAGACTCAGGAACCACCCCAGAGAGCCACAAAGGGGAGGAACACAGCAACAACAACAGTAGGGGCATAACATTGATTTCATCCAAAAAGTTGGTAAACTCATCATACCTTCTTTTGATGGATCGTCCAAATGCATCGCCAGATCTTGGGTACAAAAACTAGACACCTACTACAATCTTAACCAGATGACCAAGTCAAAGGCCATCAATTTTGCCACCCTACACTTGGAGGGTGAGGCACACGAGTGGTGGTATCACAAATTGGTGACATTGGGTCACAGTCGCATCACCTCCTACAGAGAGTTCAAAGACAGACTCATGGATAGATTTGACAGGAGGGATCCAGAGATCCATTTAAGAGATCTAGCCCAGTTGAGACAAACTCGCACAATAAAGGAATTCATCTCAGAGTTTCATAGGGTAGCAGTGGCAGTGACAAACATATCTAAGCCCTGATTGGTCATGCTATTCACAAAAGGGCTCACAAAACCCTTGAGAGGATGGGTGAATTCCTACAGACCTCATACCTTGTAGGATGTCATCCGATGCACTAGATATTTGGCGGATTCAGTGCCAAAAACTAAACCCTTCACCAAACCCTTTGTACCATAGAGAGACAAGGATCAGAATAATCCTCAAAGGGAATGGAAGGGCAAGCCCAATTTGGATGATGATACACGATGAGAGTTGATGAGGAAGAAGATTTTCTTCTCCTGCAGATACCCTTGGGTCCCATGACATAGATGCATGGGAAAGGGACAAATCCACTACATTGAAGTGGAATTAGACAGTGAGGAGGAGGATGAGGATGTTGAAGCACCGACAAACAATGATTCAGAGACTGAGACCATTCATGAGCCAAAACAACAGCCGAAGAAACCTCAGATACCATCCAGGGAACAACCCAAGGAGGAGGCAAAACCTCATAGAGAGGTGAAATGGGGAACGATATCCACCCTTTCAAGAGTACCCAGGTACAACACTCTCAGGCTCAAGGGCCTTATATAGGGGCAACACATGACAGTGTTAGTTGATGGTGGGGCCACCCACAACTTCATAGATGCGTCCTTAGTAGTTAGGAGGGGGTTACACATAGAGGAGTTTGAGGGATTCCATGTAGCAATGGTAGATGCATACACGATGACATGCCTGGATATGATCCCTCACCTAGAGGTCAAACTAGGCAACTACACCCTGACAGACACATTCTATGTAGTTGAGTTATCATATACTGATGTCGTGTTAGGGCTACAATGGTTGTATTCATTGGGGGAGATTGGGTTCAACTATTAGACATTGACCATGAGCTTCAGAGATGCCAGTGGATCGTGACTTGTGTTTAGGGGCATGTCTACAGGAGTACCTCGAGCAATATAGGCAAAGAGGATGGAGCAGATCTTTTGTCATGGAGATGTGGCTTACGTAGCAGAGTGTTTGATCACCACGCGAAAGGATTCCAAGGGTAGGGAGCATTACCACCCACAGATCAGAGAGCTTCTGGGTCAGTATGAGTCAGTATTTGGGTTAATACCACCAGGGAGACCACCCAACATGGGTTTTGAGAACATGATTGAGTTAGAGGCAGGGACTACACCGGTGATTACAACACCTTACAAGTACCCCAATAAATTCAAGGACGATATTGAGAAAACAATCAAAGAATTGCTTTCTATGGGACACATCAGGCCCAACATGAGTCCTTTTGCATCTTCAGTCATCCTAGTACTGAAGAAGGATGGCACATTATGGATGTGCATCGACTACAGAGTGCTCAACAAGAAAATGGTCAAGAATCGTTACCCCATTCCATGCATAGTTGAGATGATGGATGAGTTACATGGGGAATTCTTCTTCACTAAGATTGATCTACACTCAGGATACCATTAGATCAACATCAGGGAGAAGATCATTGAGAAGACAATGTTTCGGTGCCATTTCAGACACTTTGAATTTTTGGTCATGTCATTTGGATTAACCAATGCACCAACCACTTTCCAGTCTTGCATGAATCATATCTTTAGAGGACATTTGAGGATGTACATCCTAGTATTCTTCGATGACATATTGATCTACAACAAGACATGGGATGAGCATCTAACACATTTGGGGGAGGTCTTGGGTATTATGCAGGCACAGTATTTATATGCCAAGGAATCCAAATGTGAATTTTGCATGAGAGAACTATTGTACTTGGGGCATATCATCAGTGGGCATGGAGTATAGGTTCATCAGGAAAAGATTAGGTCCATTTTGGATTGGCCAATGCCCAAGAATATCACGGAGTTGAGAGGATTCTTTGGGTTATGCAGTTACTACATTTAGTTCGTCACGGGTTTTTTACATTTGGGAGCACCACTCATAGAATTGACCAAGAAGGGTGATTTTCATTGGATAGAGGAGTCACAGTAGACATTTGACAAAATGAAGGAGTTTATGAGCACCTGCCATGTTCTATCCCTTCCAGACTTCTTGCAGTCGTTTGTCTTAGAGTGCGATGCATCAAGGGTGGGGATTGGAGTAGTTTTGATGCAGGGGGCCACCCCATCGTGTTTGAGAGAAGAAATATAAATGAGTCGGAGATAATCTATCCTATTTATGACAAGGAGATGCTAGCGATCATGCATGCCTTAACCAAATTCAGGCAGTATCTGGTTGGCAATAGGTTTGTAGTGAAGGCTGATCATAACAGTCTCAAGTATTTCCTTGATCAAAAAGACCTCAGTGAGAGGAAACAGAAGTGGATCTCAAAGATATAAGACTTTGACATTGACATTGAGTATGTCAATGCAAAAAGGAATATTGTGGCAGATTCCTTGTCTAGGAGGCCAGCAGGATGTTCGATGATGGACATTTGTACAGATTGGAAAGCTCATTTGTTGGTGGAATACTCCAAAAACAAATTTTCTTGTGAGGTGATGGACGGACATGTGATTGATGATAGATACCAGGTTCTTGATGATGTCATTTTCTACAAGGATCAGATCTACTTGGTTCCAGAATCCACCCTGAAGGGGAAAATTCTGAAGGTATGTCATGATTCGCCTACAGCAGGGCACTAGGGGTACTTCAAAACATATAGGAAAATCAGGGAGAGATTCTCATGGAAGGGTCTCAAGGATGATGTGTTGAAACACATGCGAGAGTGCACGACTTGTCAGCAGAACAAGTCCAAGCAGACACACCCCACAGGGCTACTACAACCTATACCCATTCCAGAGAATAAATGGGAGAACATTTCCATGGATTTCATTACAGGCCTTCCTAGAGTGCAGGGCAAGGACTGTATATTTTTGGTGGTCGACAGACTGACCAAATTTGCACATTTCTTCACCATACCCACATACTACAAGGCCATATAGGTAGCAGAGTTATTTTTCAAGGAGGTATTTTAGTTGCACGGGTTACCCCTACATATAGTTAGTGATAGGGATGGGCGCTTCATCAGCGCATTTTGGCAGGAGATTTTTAGATTGACAGGTACAAAGCTAGCCATGAGTACTAGCTACCACCCACAGACAGATGGGCAGAGAGAGATCGTCAACAAATGGATGGAAGGGTATCTGAGGAACTATGTGGGGGGGCAACAATGCACTTGGGTGAGATGGTTACATATGGGTGAGTATTTCTACAACACAACTTACCATATGTCTATTAGGATGTCATCGTTCAGGGAATTGTATGGATACGATGCACCCTCCTTTATAGAGACTGAGTTTGGGGACAATAGGGTCCCGGGGGAAAAGGATTAGGTGGAGGAGAGTCAGAGGATTCTTCAATCAATAAGGGAGAACTTGTAGTCATCTCAGAATCAACAGAAGATATATGCAGACCGACACAGAGTTGAGAGTAGTTTTGAGGTAGGGGATTTGGTTTTTCTGCGATTACAGCCATTCCAACAGTCCTCCTTGAAGAGGAGTGGATCAGAGAAGCTGAAGAAAAAGTTCTACGAGCCATACAGAGTCATCAGGAGGATATTTGAGGTGGAATACGAGCTAGATCTACTGGAAGGTAGCAATATTCATAGTGTCTTTCACGTCTCTTGCCTTAAAAAGGTTGTGGGACAACATGTTAGCATTTCAGAGGAGTTGCCACCTTTGGATGAGGAGGGCCAGTTGGAGATAGTGCCAAAGGAGGTACTAGAGAATAGAGATTGCATATTGAGGAGAAGGATCATCAGGGAGTGCTTGGTTAGACGGAGGGGTCTTCTAGTGGAGGATGCCACATGGGAGAGAGAGCATATCTTACAACACCCATCATTGATGTTGCTTGAGGACAAGCAATCTAGGGAAGGGAGGAATGTGATGTCACGTTCCAAAGAGTAGGCCAATAGGGAGTGAATTAGTAGTCTATATGTTCCCATAGACTATAGTCAGGCACAAACAGAGAACACGATGGAGAAATAAGGAGGATTTGATGGCTAAACGATGAATTAAGCCAAAATACTTAGGAAAAGTCACTTAAGCCTAAGTCAACGAAGAATTAGAATGAAAAGGTGCTAAAGGG
>SNQJ01S0019954.1:301691-329725 GCA_010110895.2 Picea sitchensis
ATCGGTTTTGGTGTTGAGAGACAAACCCTAGCCCATCGGAGATACCATCCAAGTATTTCATCATACTTTTCAGGAGTATCCATTGTAGAGTGCACAACTCAGCCAGTGAGGGCACAAGTTAGTTTGAGGGTTTGGAGAGCTACATGAAATCCAAGTCTAGATTGTAGTTTCCTTCCAACCCATTTTATATCTAGCCAGGGTGCTTCTATTGAGCCATCTATCATCGAATTCTAACGGTAGAATCTTTCATATCGCCACATCCAGCCATTTAGGGCGCAACTCTTCTGGACAAACATTTGGGGTTGCATGCAGAGTATCAGAGAAGATCCAAGCAATTCCTTCCGACCCAGTTCTGCATTTGGCAAGATGATCATTTTGAGCCATATAGAATCAGATTTTGTTGGTGGAATCCTTTGGGGGTGCATCCAGTGTCCCAGGAGGTGCGCAAACCCCTAGGGGTATAGATCCAGTGCCTCAGAGACTAGATCTGAGATCTGGCACTCATCCATTTCAGTCTATAGGCTAGGGCACTTCTATTGGAGCATTTTCCAGTGCATTATGCTGGTCTATTATTCCAGATAGGTTTTCCAACTGGTAGCAGTTACTGTGCTTCTCTAGAATCGCATATTTTTGTCGATCTATCCGTGCATGCATTATATCTTCTATCATCTTCTGATCGCATGTATTTTTATGCTATTTGATTGTATTCCAGTGATGATCCATGAGATATAGCTAACGTTTATATTCTATATTTCCAGTAGGTTATTGTATTTCCATGCTTGAACCGTATAATACATGATATTGGGTAGTTGATGTTCATTACTTCTGCATGCGTCCTTTATATGTTGTTAAAACCATACATATGAAACATACACATGTAATAACCAACATACACATGCAATAACCCACATGCACATGCAATAAACATACAACTGAAATGCATCTAGAAACCCCCCAGTGTATCAGATCTGCAAGACAAAACAATAGATCAGTAGAAAATATCTTGATCAGTGAGATCATGGATATTTCATTCTTTATACCAAGTGCTCTCTGCCAAGCTTGGGATGACATGAGAGTTTTTATTAGTAAACTCAACTTCCTTATTTTCTGTGTTTATGTTCATGTAATTAACCCCCAAAGCTTTGCAATTTGATTCAGCCAGCAACTGGGATAAACCCTGGCATTTCACCAATTTAGTTGGCTTTATTTCAAGGTCAAATTCCATATTTTTAGCAATCCATTTGCTTCTTTTCCCATCTATGTCAGGCTGGATCGATATCTCTTTCACTAAGGCTGTAGGGACATATGCAACAATCTTTGAATGAAAAACATATATTCTTAATTCTTTGAGGGCTTTTACCAAAGCATAAGCCTAGTTTTCCATGATATCATATCTCATTTCTGCATCCCTCAATGCTCTACTGAAAAAGGAAATAGGTTGCTCTAACCCCTCTTTATTCTTCTGCAACAAAACAATAGCCAATGTGTCAAATGAGGCAAAGGAAAATATTAGAAATTCCTTAGAATAATCAAGGCTGATGAGCACAGGTTCTTCAGTCAAAGCCTTTTTTATCTGACCAAAATATTCTCGAGCCACATAATTCCATTTCACCTTGCTTCCCTTTATGAGCATGGTTGTAATGTACTTCACTAATTCAACAAAGTTAGAGATGAAACTTCTTAGAAAATTGATCTTACCCAAGAAAGACTGAACCTCCTTCTTAGATCTAGGAAAATATAATGTCTAGATGGCCTCTACTCTGCTTGAATCAATTCATACCCCTTTTGTTGACACAATGTGCCCCAAAAATTTACCTTCCTTCATAGAAAACAAAGATTTTTTTGGATCGAGAGAGAGACCAAACCTTTTTCACTTCAGGAAGACCTTCATCAAATGATGACAATGCTCTTTGTCAGACTTTGAGAACACTGTAATGTCATCCAGATAGATGACTACAAATTTGTCTTTCTCCCCAATAAAGGCAATGTCCATGGCTCACTGGAAGGTTGCTATTGCATTCATCAATCCAAAGGTAATTTTATCATACATGAATGTGCCCCAAGGAGTAGTGAAGCATTTCTTCTTTCTATCTTTATGCATGACAAAGATATGACTATAGACAGAGAAGCCATCAATCATAGACATCCTAGATGAACCAGTCACTCTCTGCAAAATGTACTCCATCTTTGGCAAGGGGTAGTTATATTTTTTGGAACTCTTGTTCAAATTCCTGAAATCAACACACAACCTGATTTCCCCATTTTTCTTCCTCACAGGCACCAATTTATCCACCCATTCTAAATATATCAAATGAATGATTATCTAGGCATCCAACAACTTTTTCGCTTCTTTTTCCATAATAGGTAGAAGCATGGGATTTATCTGTCTGAGTTTCTTCCTAAAAGGCCTTGCCTCCTCTTTCAAAGGGATTTTATGTTCAACGATGTTTGTGGCATATGTTCTAAGTCTTCATATTTCCAGGAAATATCATCAACAAACTCCTTTAAAAGCTTATCATATTCAGCCCTTTGTTCCTTTGACAAGATGCCAGACAATTTGACATACTTTGGGTCTTCCTCTGTTCCTAAATTGCATTCAACCACATCAACATATTCAATTGAACCTTTAACCTTTACAAAAACATCATTTCTGTCAAACAATCTCTCTAAGGGGACAAGTCCATTTGGAATATGGTTACTGGGTAACTGAACAATATGATGATCAACAATTTTATTTAGAAAAATATTAGCATGAGGGATTTCTTCAGTATCCTGATCTTGATTAATATGTAAAGTAGAAAATTCACCCACTGTCTCAAGAAATCATTTTATCTCAAGATCATCCTCAAAAACCTTCCAATGTTTGACATTGTCAGGAATAGAGGGTCTATAATTTACTTCCACATCATACTTGAGTTTGGGGGGAAAAGGAACCCTGAAATTACTTGCTGAGACAACCAAGGAATCTGCCACAATGTTCTCCTCTCTTCAAACAAATGAGATATTAAAATCCAAGAAGAAACTATCAACAAGATCCCAGACTTGATTTTTGTAGGCCCTCAACCTAGGGTGCTTAGCTTGATACARAATTTTTACTTGATGAACAAGCAACTCAACATCTCCAAACACTGTTAGCTCTTCAATCTTCATGTCTTTGGCATTCCTCAAACCTAAAACAAGAGCTTCATATTYTGCCACATTGTTTGTTGTTTCAAATTCTAGCTTGTAAGATAGAGGTATGGTCTCTTGGGTAGGGGAAATAAAAACTACCCCAGCACCAACACTTTCCCTAGAAGAGGCTACATCAAAAAACATCTTCCAAACAGAGGTATTTGGAGGAGGATTTTCACAAGAGGTAATAGGTTGCTTTCTAATTTCAATAGGTGTTTGAGGAGCATCAATGAGCTATAAAATATTGGTTCCTAAATCAATATCAACTGTAAAAATGGGGTGGTTGGTAGGATTTTCTTCATCACTGATAATGTAAGCAATTTGTGCTTCCATATAAAGCCTTCTATATCCCCCCCGAAACACAAGAATGGTGGCATATGAAAGATCCATCTGCAAAATCCCCCCTAGTATTTTGATCCAATATCTAGACAAGAGCATTCCAAACTTAGGGGGGACATCGACCACCACAATATCCATGACCACACTTTTCATTGGCAATTGGAACAAGGAAACAACCAGGTCTTTGATAACCCCAAGACACTTCTCCTTCCTAGAATCAAATGAGTATAGGTCATGTTAGGTTTTTGTAACCTCCAACCCAAGCTCATCCATGACAGTCTTAGGCATGAGATTATGAGATTCCCATGAATCCATCAAACAATTGTGCAACACTTTATCATGAATGTTCAATGATGTATAGAAAGGAGGGAAAGAGTCATCCCTATCCTCTACCAAAGGTCCTAGCATGACAACTGGTTTTTCATCTTGGAGGTTGACTGAATCGGTGGGATAAGATGAAGGTTCAGGATGCAACATTTTGGAAAGGTACCTTTTGAAATTCTCATTCTTAACTAGCTCCAAAAAATGTACAAGGATTTTAATCTTTTGAATCTCATTCTCAAAGCTAAAAGAGGAGGGAGGCTTCATAATCTCCTTAACTTTTGGGGCAGGGCTCTGAACCACTTCCCGGGGGTTTTGTGCCTCTTTTTATTTTTTGATAGCTGGCACACCCTTAGCAGGATTCTTTGTTCTAGTAGGCTAATCAAGATTGTCAAGATTTCCCTCTTTCTTCTTGGACCTTAGGTTGTATCTATTTGGATTGCCACTAGTCCTTTCCCCTTTGCTCATGTAATTTAGTTGGATATCCATGAGAGAATCTTCATATGCAACTTGGGTTAAATTAGGAGATGAAAGGGCGTCACCAAGACAATGGATTTTAGGATCGACATCTCCTTCCTCTCCTTCTTCATCAATAATCAGCTAGATTGAAGAGGGGGTTGGATTTTTTTATCATCCCTATCCCTATTTCTTTGATCTCTTTGGATGATATGAGGGGTGTTATTTGGTATTCTGAAATTACCTCTATTATCAGCATTCTGGGGGTTCTTATAAATCTACTTTCCATCAAATTTCAATTTCTCCATTTATGTAGAAAGTGATTTTACCAGCTTTGTTAACTCATCCACCTGAGGGTGGGCAGCAGAGGAATCAGAGGTTGAAGATTCAACCCTACCTTTTCTTCTATCTCTATCATATTTACTCCTAAGTTTGTCAGCTGCCAATATATTAGACTCTACTTCAAGGGCCACATATTGCATATGAGCTAAAGAGGTATCTCTTCTTTCTCTCAACAAGAGGCAAAACTCAGGGTCATAAGCGTTGGCATAAGTAATCTTGGAAGAGGTTTCTATAGGATTTATTTTAGTGGGAATGTTATTTTACATCTTATTAAATCTCTTTGAGAAGTCTGAAACAGATTCCCCATCTTTCCTCTTAAGTGACCCAAATTCTGTAACATAATAAAGAAAATCTTCTTTATCCTCCCAATGCCTCAAGAATGAATCATCCAAATATTCAATCCCAGAAATATATCCAGGAGTCAAACCCCTAAACCATTTCCTAGCCTCACCATCAAGGTTCTAAACAAAAACTCTCATCCACACATCTTCATTTTCAATGTTAAGACTATTTGCATAACTATAAAAATATGAAAGGTGTTCTTCTACAGTTATGTTTTCCTCCCCTGTGAAATTGGGCATGTACTTAAGGTAGTCCCCAACCGGGAGAGCATTCATAGGACGAGGTAAAAAAATAGGGGCATATCTAGCAGCCACTATGAAATCCATCATGTTTCTAGGAAGATTAACACCTTCCATTTGGAAGTGAACTATAGGAGAACAAGGGGGAGATGGAGTTTGTCCATGTACGACTGCAACTGTGTTTATAGGGGAAAGGGGAAGCGATTGAGTGTTGGAGGATATTGGTACAGGGTTCAAGGGAAGAGAGTTTTCCCCCTATTTAGTTACAACAAATTTGATAGGAAGAGGAGTAGGAAAACCCAAAGTGGGAAAATATTCTAAGCTCCTGGGTCTAAACCAATTTACAATATCAAGGGAAACATGGGTTTCAAAACTTTCTCCTTCCAAATGAAGACTAGAAGGGATAATTTCAACATGAAAGATTTCAAAATCTAAACTTCTGGAAACTCCAGTAGATGGATACATCTACTAGAGTTTTAAAAGAAGAATCAAGTAAATTACCAGAATCACTTGGTATAGCAGCTGAAAGTCCTTATTGAGAGGTATTTCATTTCTTGATAATATTTTATGGGTCAGCTTCAGGTGTTTCCATAGGTAGCTATGGAGTGGACCTCATGTTTTTTACTTTAGGAGCCACAACTTAACAGTGGAGTTGCCAGGTGCAAGTTTCAATCTTCAAGGTATTGATTTCTGATGCACCTTCAGAATCAAAATTTCTTTGTCGTTCAATCCTAGGGAAATGTCTTCAATTCATTCCCCGAAAGCGGTGCCAAGAATTTTATCACTGAGAGTCACTCTCAGATTGCAAGAGGATAAGATCAGTACCCATCAGAATTTTTTGTGGAGGTAGGTTTATGAATAGAGGTCAAATGGACAAAGCTCAGTACAAGAATGTTTTAACACAGAAACTGGACAAGAAATGCATAAGGAAATGAGGTCCTCATTAACTTTAGTTAGTGGTTAAGGATAAAGGTGAGCAGAAGGAATACTTAGTGAGAAAGGTGGACAAGTCTTCCATGAGCATCCGACCTTCAAGCAACTTGGTGAGGAAAAACTTAGGCACAAGATCACTGTTGAACTCAAGTTTAAGATATTGAAATATATCACAACAATATTATAATCAAACCTCCATTACAGTATAACTACAAAAACTCATCTGGATCATCCATGCACAAGCATTTCAACATAAGAGGAAACAAGACAACGAAAGAAAATAATGAAACAGGTCACAACAACATTATAATCAAACCTCCATTACAATACAACTACAACACCTCGTCTAGATCATCCATGCACAAGTGTTTCAACACAAAAGTAAACATGATGATGAAAGAAGTTGAATTCTATTAATGAGAAAGTCTCAGGTATCATACATAACCGGAGAACAACTATGGTATCAAAATATTACAAAATAGGGAGCTCTGCTCAACCATTCGACGACCATAAAAAAATCTTGAATTGATTTGTTTATACTCAGCTCAGTGAACAACCGCTAGGAGAGTCATCTGGCCATCCCATCGAAGGATTTATGTCTGTGTATCCTTCTGTTAGACTGTGCGTGTTTCCTCTTGTCAGATGCTTGCTCAGATCAATATGGGCATGCAAGAAGAAACCGACCATCGTGGTACCTTGGGTTGACAGTTCTATCTCCTCGGACATAGCTTCCATGCTTCCTATTTATGGATTGATCTGAGGTTTCAGCTACCAGTCCTTATTCATTAACTGAATCCTCCTCGGGATTGGAGCGCGGCTAGACGACTAGAAAACAACAACGTGTTGTTGTTGGATACGACATTATACATGCACGTGATTCCGGGGCCATCGAAAGTGGTTTAGACCCACACTGCTTTTGGGCTCGAAATGCACCATCTTCCGCCACATAGCCTCCCTGCAATACTGTGGTTTGGATTTTGATCCACCTTTGGATTTTAACGCCCGTACAACTTGTGGTGCCGAAATAATTGGTGGTTGTTGATTCGATCGTGATCTTCGATCTAAGTGTGTCGGCTATTTTATCACCCCCGCCGAAGCTTTATCCACCTGCCAACTATGAAATCCTTCCAACTGCATTTAGAGATGGCACTAAATTGAAATGCATAGGGGATCTCTATCGTGTCAAACTGTACCCGCCTGTTCACCTGTGTTCATGGATGTCACCTGCGACCCTGAAAAAATTCATGTGATAACACCTTGAATTAGTAAAGATGTCAAGGTCAGAATCATGATGAGTTCCCTATTCCAAATAGTAACACAAGGTCTAATTGGGACCTTTCATTAGGGAGAACCCCTACCTATTGCTGACATAGCACATTTGTTCATGGCATATTAAAGAATGCCCCTAATTTCACTAGATATTGAAAAAATAACTAAAATCCTTTTGTTGACCCCCCTCCCAATACATATGTACAATTTAAAAACCCCCTATTTTTACGAGATATCCAAGGTATCCATTTTTTCATGGAATTTTTAATACCCCTTTTTATTTCTGTCCTTAGTATGGTAACATGATATAAATCTCATATTCTTGCAAATCACAAATCACAAATGTAATTCAAAAATAAGAAAACAAGTGCATTAACATCTCAACATAGGGATGTGTTACTCCAACAAGATAGCTTTGGGTTCAAGGGATTGGTGTTATACTGATTTCACTTCTTTGTAGTATAATACATGGTCATGCATTTTTTTTATCAATGGGGTTTATTTAACTACAAAATATCATAGTAGAGAAACCTTGTACATAAACTTATTTTTCATCTTTGTATGAAAAAACACATGAAATCACACCATAATGATGACTTTAACTTCTTACAAAACAACCTTATAGTTGAAGAAACCAGTGGTTTGATTTTGGAAAATGCACCATGAACATGAATTCTTTCCTTATGATTATATTTATTTGAGGGTTTTTTACTAAATACCCAAAGGAAATACCACTTATTGTAGCACCAAAAAGCCACCAAAAGCATTTTGGGTTCATGGATGAAAGAAAACAAAAAATGGGGAGTGGAGGAGATTCCTATTTATAACCTATATTATGTAACCAATAAGGCATAAACATGGAGATGCAACCAACTTCATAGGTTGAGAGAACCAAAATCAAAGAAGAGTATTATCCTTGTAAGTTATTCACGATTCTCAAGTACAATTTGTGAAAAATTAGAAAATCAAATGATAAAACATTGCCAACAAATTCTACTTGAGGGATTTGGAATGTTTGTTTTAGGTGAAGGGAATTTCCCTCAAAATAAGGACACTAACATACTCCATGCTCTTTTCAAGTACATATAAGGAGACGAGAGTTATTGTCAGGCACCCTCTTTCATAACAATTTTAAATTGAATCTCTTGATGCTAATGAGGCCTAATATTTTATATTTGAACTTTTTTAAGCCTTCTTGAGTGGGTTGACTAGTATTATTATTGCAACTAAGACACATCCAAAATTAATGTATTAGTGGCATGTTCAAGACACATCGGAGATAATATTCTCTGGATTGTTGGGTTATGCACTATAGAGTATCACTAAAGAGGGTTAGAATATCCATTCTACATGATCTCCAAGAACTAGCATCATTATTTATTCATTACTATAAATGCGATGTACTCAAATATTTTCTTGGACTTGTTGATTTCATCATTAATTTTAATTTAAATGATAAATAGAGAGGATCACTAGGCAAGCTACAACACTTTGTAGGAAATATAGTGTGTAGAAATATAATGTTTGCAACAATCTACATATATTCTTCACTTGAAGGAGAGAATCTTTCGAGATGGTTGGAGCCCTGTGTGACTAATATTGGGATTACTCTTACCAATATTAATGTACATCCAAACAATGGAGAAAAATATTATGAGTCGTAATGTGCACTACAAATTTTGGGCTAAACATGCAGTAATGATTATCATGTGCATATTTGAGCATCTTATTGAAGTGTCTATAAGATATGTCTGGAATGAGGTTGATTCCAAAATAATACATGACAAATAAATTTTTGATGAAGGTAAATTTTCATTTTTATCATTAGAAAGAGTTTAAGGAACTTGCCTTTCATCTTCTTCAGGGATTGTGTTATCAGAATTAGAAGATATATTCTCACTGGATGTGTGTTGATGTTCACTTATCATTGGACTACAAGGAATCATCTGACCAAGAATGGAAATGTATAAACAAGTGTTTCAAGCATTGAGCCTAGAATGCAATTATGAATTTAAAAATTACATTTTTTATAAGTAATGTATAATTTTCATAGAACAAACATTGTCCCTACCTGCTCTAGCATTTGAGAACATAGAAGTGAAGAAATTACTCCTGTAATTTTCTCAATCCAATCCATGCAATATATTGAACTCTCTGCATGTGTATAACATATAGAAACCAAACACAAAAACCTCAGTGTAGTGACATCCAAACTATTTGCAATCAATGCACACAGGATTAAATATCGTCAAAGAAAAGAACAAGAAAAGGATAAGTGGCAAAGTAAATAGAGATGACCTCCTCTTGTGTATGTCAAGTGGCATACACAACAGGCCCATTGGGCATGTTGTGTATGTATTATAATTAGAAATTGATGTGTACGCCACTTGGAATATACCTTATTGTGTATTCTAAGTGGCATACACAACAAACCCAATGCATACACAGTAGGCCCATTGGGATTTCTGTGTATGCCACTTGACATACACAACTAGAATACACAACATGCCCAATGGTAATTCTCCTTGAAATTAACTATTATCCACATGCATGAGATCAAATTACAATATGCCTAGCTATCCATGTTGCAAAAGTGAAGTGAGCCTAAGTAAAATACCTAAATGAAAACTAGCTACTCAAATAAAAAATACAAATGATAATTATCTTGGAAATAAAATACCATCCACTTACACGAAAGTGGAGAGAATCAAAAAATAAAATCCTAAGAGTATTTGTGTTAGTTATTAACCATTTCATAAATTAGAGTGAACCCATGCATTAAACCCAAATTGACATGAGTCAACCTCATGCCATATTCATGATGAGAAACACATTATGACAAAACTAATAAAAAATGATTTATGGACAAATTCTTGCAATAAGTGCTTAGTTGGTGGGTGAAGCAAGGGAAGTGTTATCCCTACTACTACGATTAAAATCCACTCAAATATATGTTTTTTCCTCAAGGTTCAATGCAACCACACAAGTGGTTCTTTTAAGGTGATGCGATATGGGTTACTTTGGCATAATAGATAATATAATTCTCGTATAGTTAAAGTTGTTGAAAAGTGGACATAACAAATTGTCATTAGTTGAAAATTTAGAAAATTTAATGAAAAACACAAGGAGTTATAGTGATGGAATACACCATAGATGGTACCTAACTTGAAAATTAAATGTTATTTGCAAGCAAACAATCTAAACTACAACAATCCTATTCATCAACCACTACAAAAATAGAGTGGACCCAAGCAAAACAAAATGGTAACTAGTTTAGAGATTGACTACCATTCTCAGTATTGCAAAATTAAGGCAAACCTAAACACGAAGTCCAAATGATAATTACCTTCATCATCAATTCTCTCAAAATTGAAGAAAACTCATAGTAAAATTAGAATGTTAACCTAAAATCCAAACTACAATGTCCTTTCATGTTCAAATATTGTAAAAATAAAATGAGCCTAGACACAAAATCTAAATAATTATTAGTTTAGAAATTCATCATTACCCCTTTGTGAGAGAAACCAAACACATGATCTTAATAGTAACTACCCTAGTTATCAATTAACTTACAAAAGATGAATGAATCCAAAAAATGTTTCACAGTATAAGTAGTTTAAAAATTCAAAATCCACTTGGCATACACAGTAGGCCCCAAGGGACTACTCTATGTATTCGAAACACCCAACATATGTATAATCGAAAATAAATACAATATGGGCATGGCCACCACAATCTGATATGCAAAAAATTATTTCATCCTTTTAAAAATTTCAACGAGGGTGATGCCTTGTTTCCACTCCATCACAAATGATGACTATAATATCTAGAAAAATTAAAATACTTATAGTTTTATATTCCAAGGGTACAAGTGCCCATTTTGAAGCTATTGCATAAATTTCAAGAACCCTCAAAACCCACTTTGAAACAAATAAATAAGAAATATCAGAAGCTCTATAATTGCATGTTGAGTTAACCCAACCATTCACCATTTGACACATTCACTGAACATGAGGCCAAAACGTATAAGTGAGTATCAAAATACTACAAACAAATAAACAAGAATACAACCAAGAATGATTTATAAATAATCTACAAGATATAAATAAAAAAGGAAAAAGAAGGTATACAGTTTTGAAAATAGTGTGAAAACTTTACTCTATTTAGGTTTTTGACAAAATATTCAAACAAATTGTAATCACTTTCTTCTAATTGGTATGTGTCATTCATATTATTGTATGATAAGTTGGCCACTATTATAACAACTTCAAGTTGTATTAAATTATGATTTATCAAATCATACATGTACATGTGCTTCCCCTTTATTCAATTGTACCAACAAAGTTGAAGCTCAAGTCCTTCTGGCCTATTAAAAATATCAATGTCATTATGGCAATCAAATACCCTATTACCTTCCTTCTTTATTATTTTTTGAATTCTTCCAATGTACCAAATCCTAGAAGAAACACCATGTTTTGTACTTTTAGAAACACATTTTCTTGTAGCACGTTCAATGACAGGAATAGACTCACTCTCAAACAACACTGCACAATTCGAGCCTATTTCAAAACCAATTGAAACACCCTTTTTTGGAGCCTTCTCATCTCACCTAAATTGAACCTCATTTCTCACTTTATTCAACCTATATTTGGATAATGTCAGGTTTCCATCCAACTGACTAACCAAAAAAGATATATACGTATCCTTACCATCAAGATCCACCACTGTTTTGATAGTTATGTTTACATTCTCATCAACAGAATATAAAATTTCATCCAACTCATGCCTCTACTCACTTTCCATTGTTTGCAATTCACTATCATCGAGTACCATTGAGTGCAAAGGTTGGAATGTAGAGTTGGAATTGACCTAGTGGAGAATCATCAACTACTTCATACAGAAATCAGAGTGTTGGAAATTTTCGATCCTCTATCCATGGTTTAAACCACGAAGAAAATTATGTGTCTCCCTTTGGTTGCATGCCAATATTTGATAAAATTCCATGTGCATCCTCAAATCCTATCTTGAGGGATTCTATTATTTTGTCATCTGTATATATTGGATCATATTGTGACAAAATGTCAATGTCCCCTCTCACTTGTTGGTGTAATGTATTCCATATGCTCATTTGTTTTCTTATGAGATTTTTTAAAATGAAGCCCTAGGGGATTCAATTCTTCTTCAACAACTCTATCAAGGGTTCCAATGAAATGAAGTAGGTCAATGAAATCATAGGCCCTCTCTACTCAAACCATAACACCAACTTTTCTAAAGAATTTATCACATACATCTAACCCAATCAAGTGCAATACACATGGCAAGTTAGAGTATTTATCCCTAAACAATCTCATCAACAAAACTACAAAGTGGCAATACATTTGCACATCTTTATATTCCTCTCTGCTGATTAAATTTAGGTTTCCATTAGTATCATATTGTTTTCATACCCAACATAATCATAATGTAAAAAAAATGATGAACTCTTGAATCATTTCGTACTCTTTCCCAAAGAGTCAAGCTACAAGACAGAAAAATATCAATATAGTCAACAACAATTATTAGATAGGTCTTTGTACCTAATGTCCTCTCTTTCACACCACATGTACTTCTCATTTCTTTTAAATACCTATGAAAATTCATTGAATAAATGCATTATGATGAACCCCAATTTTTTCGATCAATCCTCTCTATATATTCATTTTTAATCTTGCGATCACCCACTTTAAAAGTGTTATAAACCATTTTTACATGGTTAAAATTAACGACCTCTTGTCCAATAATAAAATCTCTTCTACTGCTAGTTAAATAATTCACTATTTTTTTTTCATTGTGGATGTAATCCTAGTCATGAAGTCTTGTTACTTTGAAACCATCATGCAATCCAGTTAGCCTCCATCCTTCCCAAGGAATTTGATATCTAATTCTTGTAGTTGAAGAATAGTCCTTTAACACAAGTTGTCTTCTTCTACTATCTCCATCCGAGGAATGACCAATAATAGGTCCCAAAAAATTTCAACATGTTCCTTCCATAGGTCTTCTATTTTTTCCCATTGTTGATGAAACAATTTGCACTAAACATATTGCACGTTGGATGAACAAAAAAAACCAAACGGGGAAGCTTATCATGTAAAGGGTTCACAATAATAACATGTGCATAATGACCAATCACACAATTCTTAAAAGTGTCTGTAATAATCTCGTATCCCGCAACACCCTCACCAACTGTCACAAGAAATGTGTTTGGAACTTATGGTCTTCTTTCTTACCACAAAATCCCACCAACACATCACTCTTTTCTACCCACTTGACATATGTTTTCACGACAGTTTCATCTTCGGCAATAAATACAGGAATTGGGCCCTCTATACCATGTTTTTATTTAAAAGAAGCATAAAATTTTCCAACTACCTCAAAAATGTAATTGTGCTCCCTTGGGATATATTCCAATGATTTTCTAACTTTCCTTAAAGTCTTAGATATTTAAGGGCCATCCAGCTTCAAACTAATAAAGCTATGTAATCTAGTACCTCCCCACAACTTAATCATCTCATAGATGGATTTATTTGATGTATTATACCTTTTCCCTTCTTTTGGATGCATCATGTTGTGAAAAATATCTTGGAAAGATTCCCACTACATATTTACCTTGTAATTTTCCTTGCTTATGAGCCTCACACACATCCTTTCAAAACCTAAATAAATCCTTCCTTTCTGTATATTCAAACAAATTTTCCTTGAAGTACCTCATTCTAATAGACAATGCAACAACATTCGTCCTCTCCCACCAAAGAGATCACATTTTTTTTTTATCTATGACTAGCATTTATAGCCCGTGCTACAATTTTGAGTTCATTTTGAGTCAAATGGTCCAGTCTTCTCCCATTCCACGTATCTCTCTCGTATCTTTTAATGTTTCTACTTGATTCACAATATACGCACATCCTAAATTCATTACATTAAGGAATCAACTTACAAAAATTTCATGTCAATGAACTGAAATGGAGTCATGTTTCAGAATCCCTCTGACAATGAATATGCCTATATGTGTCATCAATATGACATTCATTACCATAATAACATAATGTCTTCTTGGTATGATTCTCTATGGCCCATAATTTCCCACCTTGTTGATAATCAATTAGGACCTTTGTATCCAGTCTCTCCCCATTTCAATCAATATAGGGATCCCAATGCCCCCAACATTGTAATATCAAGGGAGATAAATGACCTAGAATAAAATGAAAAATACATTAAAAATGAACTAATTTCAAATAAGATAAAAAATAAAATAATGTGCACATTCAAATTAAAAAAAGGAATTAAATTAAAACTTGCATAATTAACACACCTGAAGTAGAAGCACCTGGATTTGTAGAACCCCTATGTAATAGTGAATGTGATGATGGAAACAATAACCTAGTCAAACTCTGTTGGGAATTCTCAATGGTAGGATTATTAGGTCTATCGGTTGTGCCAATCCTTGACCTTATTGTATTATGCAAAGACTCGTATGTATAAGTAATATTCTTCTTTCATTTCATGTGTTCATTTAAAGAACTGACAATATTACCACTACTTGGCACTAAACAAAATCATTTACTGCATCATGTACATTTTGATTTTACTTTTTTATTGTCCTCGTATTCTGCAAGTGTTTCTTCCACCACCTTGAACAAATCAAGATCTTTTGTCTTGTTGAAATAATTTATAATTTTGATTTATTTCTCAATATCAAATCAATCTCCAACCATTGTTGTTCGTGTTGCTTCATCATTACATGAAGGAATTTGACTATTTACCACTACTCAAATTTTACATTGATGAGTAGTTGATATGATATGATAATTTTTGAAGTTGATAAATGTTCGAGATGTCGGTGATATTTCCTTTGTTCCATAATCAAAACCACAATTTTCACATAGGATATTTATTTAAGGTTTTCCCTTTTATGAAGATACTTGGAGACTAAGTTTCTCCCCAACAAATTGTTCCATTAAATTATTCACTTTGTTTTTCCAATATGCCAATATAATAGGATCAATAGATATGCATTGTTGTACAGACTTTGACTCACTTTCAAATCTTGGTTGTTTATGCATAGGTTCCTCCACATAGTCACCAATGCTTCCAAAATTTGGAGCTTTTTCCACTACACTTGATCTAAATGTTTCAATTTACAATGTGTCTAGTTTCCACTTGACAACTATAGTTGTTGTTTCCACTATCCATTTTTCCTCTTGATTTGGATTTAACGGGTACCCTTTACTACCAAAACAATCAAAAGGATATCCTTTGACTCCATAATTTAAAATTTCATGATGGGTTTCGAAAAATGTAGAATCTTTTCAAACCCTAACTATGCCAAAGACATAATTCCCTTCACTGGCTACAATTTCATATTCAAAAGCCATCTACATTTCCATCCATATGTACCATTTAGTAAATTAAGAACAATAAGTATACTAACTATTATGACAACGTAAATTTAAAATGACATGTACACGTGACAAAGTTATAGCTACCTATAAATTTATGGGATTAAGAAGAAAATTTCAACCTAAATACTTGAAATATTAGACACTAACTACACTCAAATATTCTAATTAAACCATGATTTTACTCTGCCCTTTCAAACCTGAAATAATATCCGAGTCTCAATACTGAATATGGTTTTACCTCTTATATGAATAAAGGGGAGATTCCTTTCATTTATTGTTCATTCATCATTTTTTGTTAGAGATGTATACGTAAATATAAGGATGGTCTGTGAAGGTGCACCTGGATTCATGGAGTGGAGAAAACAAATTCCTCAATCTAAGCTACAACTCCCAAAATTTAGAAAACTGTCTCCCTTACATTCTTGGAACTAGGAAGAGAAGTTGAGTTTGAACTCTCTATCCATCAGGAATGAGGGAAAATTCGAATGGGGAGAGAAGATTCATTAGAAAAAGTAGTGGGAAAGATTTTTGAGATGTGGATAGTAGAAAAATAGAACCAATTCCATGATAGACCAACCAACCATGAATTGAAGCTTGTAGCCTGAAGGAAAATCCAAGAAACCAAGGGGATTATACATATGATTGAGAGAACTGAAGGGAGGTATTTATGAGGGACCATGTAGCAATGAAGGAAATACTCCTTGTGTTGTGTCAGGAAAAGTTATTCTTGTCCTACTTCACCTTGGGGTATCATAGCCTAGTTAGGGGGTGGTGTCATCTATGGATTACCTACACTTTTTTCTTACAAAAATTGAAATAAGGTGTCAATTTGGATTGGTGGTGGTATTCTTTTTGTTTTTTTGGTGTTATTATTATTTCTACCATACATGGACTTATACAAGACAAAGTAGATTGTGAATGACAAAGGTAAGAATCCATTTCATTTATAGAATTACTGTATAAACATATATTGGAAAATGTTCCATTTGATATGATTAAATGGATTAAATGGAATGCCACTCAAGGTTGAGTTATTTTTCAAGGATGTGAACTAAGAATTATTGAGATTTGAATATGAACTTTAAAAAAAAATACAGGTTATTTGTATTATCCAATTTCACTACGGTCCAACCCATACAACTTTCATTACATTCAACAAAGTAGTGATACCTAGATTCAAAGAAACCAAAAGTAAACCTAAAAAACTATTGTGCATGCAAAGCCAAGTCCATTTTCTAAAAAACTTGTGGCGATATTTCTTACATACTGGTTAAAAAATAGAATATTTCAAATTTCTTTTATAAAATCATTAAAATGTCATGGTAACTATTGCAACAATATTTGTATTTTTAATTATGGGTATATTACATAGGGAATGGGTTGTTGGGTACATAGGGTGTGCCTATTTATCAACTCAAAGAAAAATGTTTGGGTATTTTGGGATATTTTTCATGTGGGGGATAAAATTAAAAGCATGTGCCCTAAAGACTTAACATCCTTCCTATCATAGTCATTGGGCCTTCCAATAGCTCTAAAAAATGGGACATGAACCCACCAGAAGAGAGGCTAGTGAAGGTATGGAAGATTAGTTATAATGAAGGGTTGAGGGTGCATATCCCAAAAGGAATGGAAATATTTCCCAATATTCATTCAAAATCTAATCAAGGTGTAGTTGCAACCCATAATTGCCACTTGTGTAGAAAATCCTAGATTTTGGCCTCCAGGTTACCTCATTCAAGTGCAGGAGGGGACTAATCCTCAAAAAGTAGTCATGGGATGGGTAACCTCACAAGAGTTGGGCGGCTCGAGAAGGCATGTTTGGAACAATCATACCTTGGCACTTTCCCCTTCAATGGTATCTCTTTGCCTTATGGCATAATAAAAATTGAATTGAAGGATTTTCAGTATCCTAATCAGTCAACCACTAAGTTTTGAGTGAAAAAGTGATAATAGGGGGTTTTGTGGATCCATACCCCCATGATCCTAACTTAGACTAAAATTTTCTTTTGTGACCTCTCAAGGGAGGATTTTAGTAGGTTCTTAGAGTTGTATTTTAATTTTTTTTTGAAATTGGGGTCATGAACCAATCTCATTTCTTAAGGGTTATTAGTCTACATATTGTTTTTTAGTAGGTAGAAGGTTTAAACCAAGAAACTGGGTATCAACATATGGCAACTTTTTGTGAGATTTTGAAAATTATTGGTTCCTTCTAATCACAGACCAAAAAAAAAGAAGCATATGAAATGTGAATGCGTTTTAAAAAAATGAAAGGTCAAAATGAACATGGAAATGTTTTATTTTTCATTGTAATGACTTGTATGTTAATGTACCACATGGACCTTTCAAAATAAAATGAATTTTTCGGGAAATGTGGCACTTACATTGTTCAATATCACAAAAAATATTGCAACCAAATTTGAAGGCCTATGGCAATCACAGTCGCTACAAAAGGTACTAACAAATGTTAGTCTAGATTCTCTCTGCCAGACACATCTATATACAAGTTACAATAGTTGATTATTTTTTCCTAAATTCTCCATTAGTTGTAAAATGCAGAAAGTTCTTAATGGCCAGGAAAGGTTCCAAGGGGATATTATTGACACATGTGGAAATTCTAAAAGTAGGCCTTTGGATCCCAAGGGATATCTATCACATTTAATAATCATTCCAGGAAATCATGTATAGTTTTTTTGGCCCATGTATCAAGGTTGTCGAATATCTCCAAACATGGGGAAATTTCTATTGTACTAAATAGACAAATTCCATCAAGAAAAGATTCATCACTGAGAAACAATGATAATAACACTATCAGAAAATTAAACTTTTAAAATATAAATACATTGACATCCTACAGAGACTTATTCAAACTAGCATTATTGTCCTCTTGGTTGAACATATTTCTCAATGCATATCAATGGGAAAACACATTGGCAGGCTAACAGAAACAAGTAAACTTGTGTCTTTGTTTTTCTACTTTTATCCCCATCTCTATAGAACACATCAAACATTACTTAGCCATGGGAGAAATGATTGAAAATAAGGATTTTATCTATTGATTTCCATGGGATAAATGATTGAAAATAAGGATTTTATCTCTGGAACAAAAACACAGTTTATCTCATACTTTCAAGGTGTTTGTTACAATTCTCGGTCAATCAGTGAGAATTACAGATTTAACATTTGATGAATTAGGAGGAATTCTTTTGCAAGAGAAATGAAATACACTTTACATGGAGATGGAAATTATGTGCATGTTTTTGTGCAAAATGGAAAGGAAAAGGAAACCAAAACCTTGGCCATCAAGAAGACACAAGTAGAAATTAAAGGTAAGGTAAAAATAGGCATGCATATTCAAAAGGAACTCTGGCAAAAGTAAAGTGTTTTTACTGCAATAAACCTAGTCATTTTGAAAAAGACTGTAGAATATGAACATTTTATTTTCCATAGTTAGGTTCTTGTATAATTATGGTTAAGAAGAACAATATGGTGGTAATGGAGGAATCAAAATAGCCTCAACTCTTTGATACTTTGAAAAAAAAAATCTAAAGATGCAAGGTACATAGAATTGAGTACCACTAGGAACACAAAAAACAAAAAAAAAATGGTTTGCCATTTTAGATGATAGTTAAATTCATGGGGTAACATCGCATTGGAAGATGAACCAATACACATGGTAAAAGGCCAAGGTAATATTCCTATGAATATGCCTAGCAAGTGCATCGAAAGAACATGATGTATTAATATGTCCTATTGTGTATGCCAATGGGCCTGCTGTCTATGTCACTTATCATACACAACAAGTCCATTGCAGGCCCATTGGACCTGCCATGTGTGCCCAAAAAGTCATTTGCATTGCATGATCTAAAAACACCTCCAAATTTTGTGCTACTTCTAGTGCTTGTTTTAGTAGTTAGAGAATCAAAGTATTGATTTTCATTGTTCATTTACTTGAAAGAGGTATTATAAGGTGAATACAAATTATATATAGGCTTGAAATTTACATTTGGTTTTCTCTCAGTTGATGGTCCAGTTCCTTCAGAATATTTGTCAACCAAGATGCATTTTTTTTCATAACTAGACTAACACTCATCTAACAATGTTGAACAAGATTTTGTCTTCTTGAATATACTTGTATATTTAAATCTTAAACCATCATCTATATTTCTATTTGAATCTCTAGGTTAATTCACTCCTTGAACCTATGAACTATAGCTATCACTAAGTTTTTCACTATTAATAATTGATATATGAGGAGGATGTCATGTTCGAGGAACTACTACTTCAATATGCCATGTCTAAATATTTAAGGGGCATACTAATAGCAAGAAGGGTTAAATATATAAATAATTCACAATTCGTTGAGTACACTCTTTTGGTCGGGGGCACATCTGTCACAATAGCCAACAAGTTCAAAGTTATCTTGGATAATTATATGTTTTCATCTAATGGATTAATCAATACGGAAAATAATCATATATATGGATAGAGTACTTTGTTTTCTACCATGTAGTGAATCAACCAAGTTCTGGAATTAAGATTGATAAGTAAGTAGACTTTTTTCACTACTTGGGAATCCCCATTTCCCTAAGGATTCACAAGGCATAGGATTGGTAGCCCATGGTACAGAAAATTAAAAACCAAATGACACAATGGATATTGTAGTGGTTAAACCCATTAGGGAGAGTAATTGTGATTAAGTCATTTAACTTTGCTCTTCTAATATATCAGGGCTCTACTCTCTTAGCTATGACATGCATCACTCAATATATTGGGAAGGACATCAAAAAATTCATATGGAAGGGAGAAAAAATGAATAGGAAGAGATTCCACCTTATTAATTGGGCAATAGTAAAATCCCTTTTGGAAAGGGGTGGCCTAGATATTAAAGATATGTTGCTTATGAATGTAGCTCCAAGGGGAAAAAACTATGGAGGTTGGTTTCAGGTCATTGATAATGGTGGAAAGAATCTTTATATAAAAGTATTTGAGTGGAGGACACATACATAGCAGGCCCATTAGCATACATAAAAAGACCATCTCTATTTAATTTCCCACTTATCCTCTTCTTGTTATTTTCTGTAACAAGATTTAATCCTATGTGTATTGATTAAAAATAGGTTGTATGTCACTACACTGAGGTTTTTGTGTTTGGTTTCTATATGTTCTACACATGAAAAGAGTGCAATAGATCATATGGGTTGGATTGATAAAATTACAAGAGTAATTTCTTCACTTTTGTGTTCTCAAATTCCAGAGCGAGTAAGGATATTGTTTTTTCTATGAAAATGATGCATTACTTCCAAACAATTTAATTTTAAATTCATAATTACATTGTTTTTATCAGTGCTTGAAACTCTTATTTGTACATTTATGACATACATTTCCATTTTTGGTCATAGGTTGCCTTGTATTCCAATGAGAAGTGGACATCAAAACATAGCTAGCGAGAGCAATTCATTGGGAAAATCTTCTAATTTTGATCACACGATACCTGAAGAAGATGAAAGGCCGGTTCCTTAAACTCTTTCTTGTGATAAAAATGAAAAATTCCCTTCATCAAAACTTTATTTGTTATGTATTATTTTGGAATCAACCTCAGTCATACACATCTTATAGACACTTGGATAGGATGCTCAAATATGTACATGATAATCATTAATGCATGTTTAGCCCAAAATTTGTAGTGCACATTACAACCCACAATATTTTGCTCCATTGTTTGGATCTACATTAATATTGGTAATACTAATCCCAATATTAGTCACACGGGGCTCCAACAATTCTAAAGGATTCTCTCCTTCAAGTGAAGAATATATGTAGATTATTGCAAACATTATATTTTTACACATTCTATTTTCTACAAAGTGTTGTATATTTCCTAGCGCTCCTCTCTATTTATCATTTAGATTCAACTTAATATTTAAATAAACAATTCCAAGAAAATGTTTGAGTACATCGCTTTTATAGTAATGAATAAATAATGATGCTAGTTCTTGAAGATCATGTAGAATGGAAATGCTAACCCTCTTTAGTGATACTCTATAGTGCATAACCCAACAATCCATAGAAGATTTTGTCCATTGTATATTGAACATGCCCCTAATACATTAATTTTAAATGTCTCTTAGTTGCAATAATAATATTGGCCAACCTGTTGAAGAAGGCTTAAAAGGATTTCAATTATGAAATATTAGCCCTCACCAATGTCAAAAGATTCAATTTAAAATTTCTCTGAAAGAGGTTGCTTCATAATAACTCTCGTCTTCTTCTAAGTATTTGCAAAAGAGCATGGAGTATGTTCGTGTCTTTATTTTGGGAGAATTTCCCTTCATCTAAAACCAATAGTGTAATACCCTTGTTTCCTCCAGTTTATAAATATAACTATGACTTTCCAAAAGGCTATGACAAACTGAATATGTGTGAATGTTGGATTTGGTGAACCCTTTTGATATAAAAAGGTAATGTATGTATTTTCTGTTATTAAATAAAATGAATAGTATTGCATAACTGCTGAGGAGGGGGTTTTCCAAGGTAGACCATGATGTTATGAGTGAGATGGTGAGGGGAACCAACAATGGTTGAGATGACCCCCACCAGACCAGTACCTTACTGGATTTAATTACTTAGACCTAGAAAAATCCTCTGACCTAGAAATAAGTTACCAGTCAGGCTGGTAGTTGGGAAGTACTCATCAAGAGTTAATGAGGAGATGGGTAGAGTACCCATCTAAAATAATTCTTGACCTGGCCATGAACCGTGGATTCAGAACCATGAAATATTGCTAAGGAAGGAAAGAAAACAAGATATTCATGGGCAGAGAGGGATAGTGAGGAAGATGAGTCGCGACATCATTATTTCTTGGAGAGAAGAGAATGTGTAGCTCTCTGGTTCAAAAGAAAANTGGATTCAGAACCATGAAATATTGCTAAGGAAGGAAAGAAAACAAGATATTCATGGGCAGAGAGGGATAGTGAGGAAGATGAGTCGCGACATCATTATTTCTTGGAGAGAAGAGAATGTGTAGCTCTCTGGTTCAAAAGAAAATTGAGAAACCAACATGCACTGGTTGCACGAAGTTGTTGGCAGTGTTTTCAGTCCAAGATGAAAAACGGGTTTGAAGAGAAGATGAGTGATTGTGGAAGTACTCATTGCAAGCCCCCTTTCTTGGTAGAGAGAAAACTGTTTTTCTAAGTTCTGGTGGGAGGAGGAGAGTAACCTCCTTCTTTGACTGTTGTTGAACAAGAAGAAAGAGTCTCTCTCAAAGCATCATGGTCTAGCTAGGGGGTGGCTAACGGTAAATCAGTTTAGGAGTGGTTGTGCCTACGGTTGGGTGGAAACGGGCACCCCTCTCAACAGTTGCTTCACAAATTTTGGTTTCCTGATAAGTATTTTTATGCTCTGTATACTAAAATTGAAATGATGGTTGAATGAATGTGTCTATGAATAAAATTTTGTATTGTATGATTAAAGTAGAAATTCTTATTGTTTTTATGTGAACCCATGCTTTTGAATGGTTTTTGTTTTCTTCATCTTAGTAGCTGGAGAGCTAGGAGACGTAGATTTGTAAAGAAATCTAAGAATCATTTTTCCAATCCTTGTATTGATTGAAATCCATTAAGGGAAATTTTCCCAAGGATTGGTCTCGCAAGATAAGAATTGGGGTAGACTTTGCTGGAATGTTTTACTCTCGTTGATCCCTCAAAAGGTACCTTTCTCTTTTTTATATTTTAAGCTCTGTGAATGGGAGGAACTCCCTTCAAACAATCGTCCAAGAGACCATGAGATCGTACCCATGACCTTAACCAAACCACGACCAAGGATTGGATGTGCAACCCCGAGACCTGTTAGAGGATCCATATGACCAAGACTCGGGAACCCTTCTCCAGGTCTGAAAGGAGATAAGATTTTATGGCTTCATAACTCTGAGAGTTCAGACGTCCAGGACATTATGACTTCAAAATCTCCAAACCAACTGAAGACAACCTATTGGTTTGGTTACCAGTGAGGTTAAACGACATCTGGTGGTTTCCCTATAGTGACCATGATATATGTCCCATCGTTAAACCCTAACTCAATTACCAGTCGTGAAGCGACGTGAGCCATAGATTTGAGGGAACTCGAGAGCCTCCCTAACCATTAGATCTGCATTGCAGTCAGATCAACATTGACCACTTTGGGAGAAAAAAAAGGTCACAACACAAAAAATCTTGATTTCCAGAGTTGCAAATTAATGTGAGCCATGGTTCTGGGGAGTCCATTGAGAACCCCTCTCAGTCGTCCGATCAACCAAGGGACTGACTTGTGTATAGTACTTAAGAGAAGTTCTACTTCGGGATAAAAGGAGTGTGGAGCGGGTAGAACCCTCAAACGCCAAACTCGTGAAGTGACAAGAGTCGTGGATCCGAGGACGCTTTGGGACCTTTCCTGGATGTTGGATCTATACTGTGGTCAACCCGGCAGTGACCACTCTGGGATTAAAAAGGATATTACACATAAGAACCCTTGAACGCTGAATTTGTGATGCAACATAGGCCGTAGATCTATTGATCTATGTGGACACATATATACCGTAAGATGTAAGGGACATTGGAAGATTTTCAGTCTAGACTGGTATGGCATGCTGACGTCACCCAAGGTGACGTGGGCCCACATTCGCCATGCCACATGTCACCTTGATATGTTCTTTTCACATACCCTATGTGCCTATTAGAACGTGACACTTGTTGACCTCTGATGGGGTTGCATGCTATCTCTTCCTTGCTACGTGTCACCCCTGACACGTATTTTCTTGGCCTATTAGCCGATGGAGTACTTGAGACCCACCTATCCTTTGCTCTGCATTTAATACACCATCACATGTAAGGGTGGACCCTTAGGGAGTCTAGGACTTCGAAACTCTGAAGGTTTGGGTTGTAGTATATTAGATAAGCCAAAAGGGTCGAAGGCCTAAACCACGTTGAACTATTTCGGGGTCCTTCGGGAGTTCGGTATTTCAAGACTCTGGAGGATATGCATGTATAAAGAAAAGGGGAAAACGTTGAATTTCCCTTAAGCTTATGTGTTAAACAAGGATGAAGTTTCGTCATTAGATTTGACGGTGAATGGACTTCCACCATAGATGCAGGAAAGATGGGAAGTCTCCGGGACTTTGGGGAACTTGGGATGGTACGAATTAGACAAACCTACATGGGTTCCACATGGCCCTTAACTAATAATTCCTGAAGATATTTGGAAGGGAGTATCTCCCAAAGCATAGCTCGAATTTGAATAGGGTAGCAGTTGTTAGATATCTCTTGATGAGAAGAATAGGATGGAGATCTTGGGGAAAGGATTTGAGATGATTAAGGAAAGAGGAATTTTAATGCCCCATCCCTAAAAAGGGTACTTAGGGGTCAGGTGTGTTACAACTTGGTATCAGAGAAGGAAACAACACTTGGCCTGCTTGGACTCATGAACAAGTCAGATAAAAAGTCTTATTAGAAAATTTTTAAGGGAGTAACACCCTATCTTACCCAAATCATAAGAAACTTATCTAAACCACTGTTGAAAATATAAATGAAACTTTATGCTATGGTTATATGTTTTGAAAATATGAATTGTGTGTTGTTCATAAACTAGTAGATAATTAACTAACAGAAAGTGTTTTATTAGCACTCAAGTAGTCAATGGAAAATAGGAAAACTACAACGTAAAGGATGGTGACGCACCATGAGTTGGGGGAAAGATCCCACAATATAGAGGAACAATATGATGAGAGGAGGGTGGTGGAAACCCCTCTAGATTTGGCTGAAACCGTAAGAATCCTCATGGCAGAATTACAGAGTTGTAACGCTGACAATGAAAGGCTGATAAAAGAACAAGAAAAACAAACTAAAATTAATGTAGTCCTACTACAAATCCTATCAGATATTCAAAGGCAACTGCAACATGGACTAGTATCCAGTCACCTGGACAAACATCCTACTAAGAAAACTCAAAGTTCACCTGAGATACAAAAGAACGGTCTTGAAAGTGGCCACACAAGGAGGAGCACCTCAAAGAAGGCCCAACCTAGAGCCAAGAGACTACTCAATAGAATAATCCTCTAGTGAGGAAACTGATAACTCCAAGGAATCTTCTAGTAGAAAAAATAGTTCACATTCCTAGAGGAAAATAAAGAAGAGGAAACATTCCAAGAGCCATGACCCTGAAGAGTTTAAGAAATCCAAACCACCCACTTTCAATGGAGAAATTAAGAAGGGGGAAGCAAAATAATTCTGGCTACTAGGATTGAAGAAGTACTTCAGAGTCCATGACTACTATGAAAACTTAAAGACTTGAATAACCATTTTTAACCTGAATGGAAAGGCCTCCATTTGGTGGGAGGAAGTTAGGAATGTGAAATGAATCCATGAGAAGGACTTTTCATGGAAACAATTTTAGAAATACTTCAAGAAGAAGTATCTATCATAGAAATACTTTGATGGGAAGACCAAGGAGTTCTATGAACTCAAGATGGGACAATTCAAAATAGATGAATATATCAACAAATTTCTTGAGTTTATAAGGTATGTTCCCTACATAAAGGATGGAAAGGTAAATATGCAATGATTCATTAGTGGAATGCCTCAGTCCTTCTGAGATAGAATTGAGTTTGATGAAACCAAGACCTTAGAAGATACTATCCGGAAAGAAATATATTGCTATGATAAATTCAATAATAATACAAAACCTCACGAGGAATGGAAGAAGAAAAGTAATTTGAGATTCAAGAAGAAAGGGTTTAAACCCTCAATATTTAAGAACCATGGGAAAAATTATAAGATGAGCCTTCCTACTAAAAGTGTATATCAACAGAATTTCCCATCTCAGAGTGGAAATAAACCCTTTGGAGAAGCCTCGGGTAAGACTGATAACACAAAGAGAGAACCCTTGAAATGTTTGGGTTGTGGAGAAGAACATCTGTTGAGGGACTACCCACATAGACAACAAAACAATAGGAGGTTCTACAACATCCAAGAGGTTACCGCAGTCAATGATGTGGCTAGGAACATGCCACAAATATATGTAGCCTTGGATAATAGACAAGATGACCACCAAGATTCAGTGGTGGATATGGAAGGTATGATTTTCAACCATCTATTTTCCATTTTAATTGACCTTGGTTCTAATTTGAGTTATGTTTCCCCTCAAACTATTGAGAAATGTAAATTGCAGCAAGTAAAACATGCTAAATCTTGGCTGGTACAACTAGCCACTAGAACCAAACGGAAGGTAACAAAGGTCATACCAGCATGCCAATTCATTATGAATAGATTACCCACCCAAGAAACCCTAAACATGTTCCCTTTAGGATCTTATGACCTGCTAATTGGCATGGACTAGTTGGAAACCCACAAAACCAAGTTGGACTGTTACAATAAAACTTTATAATGTGAAGATGAAGAAGGGAGAAAGATAATCCTACAAGGGATTCAAAATCTTGTCTTAGTGAGACAAATATCATCCCTTCAAGTGATGAAGTATTGCACAAAAGGATGCCCTTTGTATGCAATACAAGTGTTGAACTATGTTGAGAACAATAAACCAAGCCTAGAGGACCATCCCGTATTAAGAGGGTATAAATATGTGTTTCTAGAAGAAGTAGCAGGTCTACCTCCAAGAAGAGATATTGAATTTTCAATATAACTTGTACCAGGAGCGGTTACAGTGTCTAGAACACCCTATAGAATGAGTACACCAGAGGTAGTTGAGCTCAAACTACAACTAAAGGATATTTTGGACAAAGGATAGATTCAACCTAGTGTGTCTCCATGGGGAGCACCATCCTTGTTTTTGAAAAAGAAGGATGGCACACTCAGGTTGTTCATATACTATAGACAACTTAATAAAATGACCATTAAGAATAAGTATCCCTTGCCAAGGATTGATGACTTGTTTGACCAATTAAAGGGTGCTAGGATTTTCTTCAAGATTGAATTGAGGTTTGGATACCATCAAGTCTGAATTAAGGATGAAGACATCCACAAAACAACCTTTAAGACAAGATATAATCACTTTGAATTTTTGGTGATGCCATTTGGGCTTACCAATGCGCCAACAACTTTTATGTTCTTAATGAATAATGTACTCAATAAGTTCTTGGATAGATTTGGATTGGTTTTCATTAATGATATCCTAATTTATTCTAATAATAGGGAAGAAC
>SNQJ01S0019954.1:341903-357324 GCA_010110895.2 Picea sitchensis
ATATATATATATATATATATATATATATATATATATATATATATATATATATATATATATAATTTACAAAACTATGTTTAAAAATTACAATTTACAAAATAATTTTGAATTTATTTTTTAAAATAATACAATCATACTTTCCTAAAGTATGATTGTATGATTCTCCAATGATAGATTATTTATGTAAGTACACCATGGATTTTGCCTAAACTTAATCTTAGACCTAAAATGTGAAATATAAGGCACTAACTTTTTTTTTCAATGGGAAAATTTCAAAATTTTATTGATATATAATGTGTTTTCAAGTCAGAGAATTACAAACACAGCGGAAGTGACAACTGTCTTATGAAGATTTCGCCTATAGTGGTCTCTCGGCCAACAAAGGGGGGATGTTCATAAAAAAGAAAATTCAAGGGAAAAGTGAGGTGCTAAGAGTCTGAAAAATACCAATAATAAGAAGAGGGTAAAACTCAAGAAAATCTAGCGGACAAAGTATTCTTCAAAAAAAAACAAAGACCAGGAGTAGACTTCAAATCTTAAATCATAAAATACCCCTAAGATGAGAGGAGCATATCTTAAAATAGTATTAGAAAATGGCAAGGGCCCTCATGACCATCTATCCATAGATTGTATGTTATAATGCCCACTTTTTTTCTGAAGTGCTTCCTTAGATAGTTGGTCTGTTGATTTGTTGTGCTCACGATAGATGTGTTTGAAGCTGAGTTTTTTGAAAGTGGGTAGAAGTAGTCTGATTCTGTCCTTCCAATCCAGGAGGGAGATGGCTTGTAGATCGCTCCTATTGTTCAACCACTCAATAATAATTCTGGAATCCCCCAATATCTGAAGTGCTTCAATATGAAGTATGGAGGACAAGTATAGCATGGCCCAGGTGCCCAATAATTATGCTCCGGTGTTGGTGCTCGGACCACAGTTAAAGGTCCATCTATAGGATGAATTTTTTGTGATTCTGATCAACCCTCCAGCACCGCTCTGAGTGCCATTTGATAGCATTGCTCCATCGAACCATCTAGTTGGAGTGTCCTCTATGTCAGGTGTCCTCTTTGTGATCTACAATCTTGTGTTGCTAGAGTGAATATCATTCTAGTTTTTAAATAATCCAAGTGTTTTGTATGTTGCAGAGCTTGTGGATGGGGTCCCATTTTCAATTTTTTTTTTTATTTCTATCCAGCCAAATAGACCAACAGACCAGGGATGGAAGATGATTTAGTTTGTGTTCCCTATGGGTCTAATAGTCAAAACAGTCAAAGAGAGTAGGCTTGTCCCAAGTAGTTTTAATATTTAGCAAAATTGCAATTTTATCCCAAACTTGTATGGAGAAAGGGCACTTGATGAACAAGTGGTCCGCAGATTCTACATCATTGTGGAAAAGATGGAAAATATTTGGTCCAATCCAGCCATTTCTTTGAACGATATCCCAAGTTTTCAATTTATAAGCGATCATAAGCCAAGTGAAGAATTTTATCTTGGGAGGTAGGTTCCAGGTCCAGAGTTGTTTTGTCCAACCTCTAATATTAGTGTGCTAGAATGTGTTTGTGATGGTTGTGTAGACATTCTGGATTGTTAATTTTCCTGAATGGTCACCCCCCGACCACTGAAGTTGATCATCAAAATCATTTAAATGGATACCCGAATGTGCTAAAGACAAGTAGAGGGAGTTCCAATGTGGAGCTAGCTCTGCATTGAGTTCAAGTGCGTCACTGGAAATCCACCTATCAGGGGAGAATACAGAACTGGATCGATCTCTGTCTTGGTAGAGATACCAAAGGTTTTTTTTGTGTAATTTCTCTATCAGTTGAGGAGGAAGTATGGTGTCATCACCCATACCAAGAATGCGATCATGACTGAGAGTGATGGAGTGGCCCGATCCTGGCTGCCAACAAAGCCAATGGGTTATCCAATGTTTGGTTTAGTTAAATTTCTCTAGAAAAGTGATGTCGCCTTGGTGGTAACTGTGTCAGTTAGGAGCCAGCTGGTAACTGTGTAATGTGAGAGATACTTATCCTTGATAATGGAGTGCCAAATGCCAAGTGTAGTCAGCATGCGTTAGAGGGAGTTGGCCACAAGTGCTTGGCTGAAATGATATAAATTTTGGATCCCCCATCCGCACTTTTTTTGGGTTTTTCCAATGATTCCCAATTACAAAGGTGTTGTCGGGAGTGGTCTGAGGAGTCCGACCAGAGGAAATTATAAGTCAAACGATGAAGTTTTGTGAGTACCATAGCAAGGATGGCTGGAAGATCCATCCAATACACTGGATGTCCTTCTAGGATGTCTTTGATGAGTGTAAACCAGCCTCCAAGGGAGAGCCACCTCGTGCACCAGTGTCCAGTCTTTTTTTCAACTTTAGCAATGAGCCAGTTCTAGTCCTCCAGCTTATAGGAATATGATTTTAAATAATAACCTAGGTACTTGAGACTAGAATAAAGATTATTAAAGGTGTAAGGAAAGACAACTTTAAGATGATCCAAAAAAATTTGTTGCATGTTTGCGAAGTGGAAAGTCAATTTTTCCTAGTTGATCGACAAGCCCGTGGTGCTGCAGAATGTTTTTAAGATCTCTTTTATCTCTTTCCATTCCTGTAAAGAGTCACTTTTCATGATGAGAACATCATTGAAAAAAAGGATATGGAGAATCTTGATAGTCCTGGACACCTTAATTCCAAAGATCTTGCCATCTTCTTGGCCAAATTTGAGGAGCAGACTCAAGGCTTCCATATCCATAATGAAGAGCAAAGGTGAGAGGGGACAACCCTATCATAGTCCTTTGCCACTGCGAAAAAAATAGGAGGATTCACCATTAATAAATATGGAAAGGTTTTCACTAACCACACATCTCATGATCCACTTGATCATTGAATGGATAAAACTTGTCTGAGTTAGAATCAATCTGAGAAAGTCCCAGTCAATGCAATCAAAGGCCTTCTTGAGGTCCAGTTTGAGGATAAGCACCTTTGAATTTTTAGATTTAATACTATGTAAGCAATCCTGGGCAGTGCCAATAGCGTCTAGGATTTGGCGTCCTTTTAAAAACCCCAACTTTTCTTTCGATAGAGTCCATTAGAGGATGGGATTTCTCTTGTTCGCAATGATTTTTGAGATGATTTTATAGCAGAGATTTCCGAGTGGAGTAGGCCTATAATTGACAAAGGTAGTAGGATTGGCATCTTTAGGAATGAGGGTAAGGAAGGTCGATTTCAAAGCTCCATCCACCTTCCCACTAAGTCTAGTGTCCTCCACAAGTTCCATAAGATCCAGACCAACCGAATCAAAGAAGTGTAGGTAAAATTCTACTGTCTAGCCGTCAGGGCTTGGAATTTTATCCTTGGAGAAGGATTTTAAAGAAACCATAATATCATGTAGCGTGCAAGGGTTGTCAAGTGTAAGTGAATCATCCACATATACAATGTGAGGAAAGAGTCTTGCCATCGTGACTGAGGTTTGTAAATTTTCAGAGAGCTTCGCCTCAAAAAACAATTTAAAATGTCTAACAACAGTTGTTTTTAAACCTTGTTGTCCTCTATGGTGAGTACCATCTGCATCTTCTATCTCCCAAATGTAATTTTTTCTCTTGCATGAGCTAGCGAAATTTTGAAAGTATTTGGTGTTGAGGTCACCACACTTAATCTAGTTTTTTCTGCAACATTGCCTCCAAGTGGCTTCTTCTTTGAGAAGGCGACGGTTTATTTCAGTTTCAATATCTTTTAAAACTTGGCTACTGTCTCCAATGACCCCCGCACGGGCATCTTCTAGAAGAAGGGTTTGTATCTTTGTTTCAAGATCTAGTAATCTCTGTGTATTAAGTTTCCTATGGATGGAATCCCATGCTTTAATACAAGATTTAAGACTCTTGAGATTCCAAATAAGACGATGTTGAATACAAGGCTCAATAAGATAGAGAGGGTCCTTCCACACTTCAACGCCAATGGAGTTGAAATCAACTTCTAGTAGCCAACCCGAATTTAGTTTGAAAGGATAAGCAATCTTATGGGTAGATGAGTCCAAATGTAAGAAAATCAGAGCATGATCTGATAGAAACGGGAAATACATCCAAGTGCGAATCCTATCCTCCATGGATATTAATTGATTAGAAATGAGAAAATGATCGAGTCTCTTGGAGATAGAATCTGATCCCATCATCCCATTACACCAAGTGGGAGCTAAGATATCTGGAGCATAATCCACCAAATTGTGAGCTAAGAACATAGTAGTGAAAAATTCTACCAGAGTGTCCTCGGTAGCATAGGCCCCCCAAACTTCCCCTACAGATATTGTAAGATTCATATCACATGCTATGATAAAGTTTTCGAGGTCAGGCAAACCCCGATATTCTACCTTTTTCCAGAAAATTTGTCTATCGGAACAGGGGCCGTATATATTGAGTAAATTAATCCTTTTGTTGTTGTTTTGGAAAGTACCAGACAACATGATTCCTCCACAACAAAGAAAGGGAGATAAATCATATTTGGTAGGGTCCCAAGCCACAACCAAACCCCCAGAGGTACCAGGTGAGCTAACTGTGCAGGTGTGCTAGTTGGATTGAAACTGATTTAAAAATAATCTGGCCTTTTTGTTGTCAACTAGGGTTTCTTGTAGAAATATGATGTCCGGAGATGAGTGTGAAAGAAGTATTATGAAGGAGGAAAATTTTAGGGCCCCCACACCCCTCTAATGTTGAGGGAGAGAAAGATCATGGATTTTCTCTTGCTAGGGACTTCTTTCCTCTAAGCGCCCCAATATCAGTAAGAGATTGTGAAGAAACCACATAATGTGTAGATGAAGATCCATCCTTGCAACGAGCACTACGAGTTTTGATCGGTGAGTGTTCAAATCCATGCCCTCTAGTCCAGGTGTAGTCTTTTTCAGAAATTTTTGACGAGGTCTCAGTTGGTTCCAAACCTATGTTAGTGTCTGGCAATTTGTATAAAGTATTACCCATATAGGTAGGAAAGGGTGTGGGACTTAATACTTCTTTGTATGAAGGGATTAAAGTGTCTAGAACATCACCAAGTGTGGTATCACCAGGCTCAGTTTCACTAAGTCCTGGTAAGCGATAGTACTCCTCCTGATCGAAGGGATGATCACCAGAGCTCTCAGTCGCCAGAGGGAAGGATGAAGTGTGTGAGACAAAAGTGGGCTCCCACGCTTCTGAAGGACGTTTAGAAAGTAAGGTTATGTCAGAAATAGGAAAGGTAGGTGTTTGTGCCTCGTCCAACTCGTAGGAAGGGTGAGGGTTGGCCAGAGTGGATGGTAAGTTTGAAAAAGGAATGGAGCAAGGCATAGTCTCTTCACGCAGGTCGGGAGTAATAAGAGGGGAAAGTCTATCAGGATGGATAGGTGGAAAAGTTAGTGCAGGGGCAGGTAGTTGATTGGATGGACTAGGGGACTAGTGTAAGGGAAGGGTTCTAGATTGTTCTCTAGGAGAGTCCCCCCGAGGGAAATAATTCGATCCCAAGGCTAGGAGAGGAGAGTTATCTAAAATGTCCTTTTCCCAAGTTGAGAGAGAGAAATAAAGGGTCAGACATATTATTTTAACCTTACCAGTAATGGAGTATAGTCTAGATATAACACCATCCTCAGGGTAGTCTGGAATATTGACCTGTGTATTCACATCCAGAGAGTCCAAATTGGAGGTAAGATCAAGCATAGATTCCTCCGATAGTTCATCTTCAAGAGCGCCAATACAATTCTTTCTCAAATGGCATATATGTCTGCAGAGAGAACATCTGAAATAAATGTCGAGATATTCTATATTATGGCATGTAAGATGTCCTCTCCAGTCTATATCCAGAGTTTCAAGGAGACCCTTATGTATGTCTAGTTCTACTAGAATCCTTGCCAATTTCTTATATGGGCCAGCAAGTGTCTTAGGGTCCACACTGATGAAGTGGCCCAAGGAGTTTCCAATGGCCATAAGAGATTTTTCATTCCAGAGGTATAGGAGTAGTCCAGGAAAGAGGACCCACATATGTCGAAGACAAAAATAGTCCTATGATGGATCAAAACTCACTCGCCAATGCTTCAACATGAGGCTATTGTCATCCAGAGTCCAGAGGCACTCCAGAATAGATGTGGAATCCTTAGGTGATTTAAACTGAAAGTAAAGCCAGCCACACCCAAAGTGTGAGAGAGAGGGGACATATCCCAGTAATGGCCTCCAAGTTTTTTCCATCCAGACTTCCAGGTTTGTAGTGCAGAGGTGTTTGTAAGAGTCTTCCCACGAGGTTGCACAGGGCCATGGAGACCGAATCCTACAGGCCGATATCCACACCAAGGACGAGTTTCTTTTTTGTTTTCTTTGAATCCCACGGTCGTTGAATACATTTCTTGCCCCCAAGAGAATGAGATCGAGTCTTTTGATTAGGTCCAGGAGTTCTTGAAGGATCAAGAGTGGTCAAGTGTTCTTGTTCACTTCTTAGGGAAGAGGACCGATTCTTATGTAAGAGGCCACTGTGTGGTATAGGAAGTAGAGGGCTTGTAGTAATGGATGAGGTGAAGCGTGAGAGGGTTCGATGCTTACAAAGTTCAGGCTATAAGTATATAGAGGTGGTTCTATTGTCTGCATGGAGTAATGTAGTTTTTGTAATAGGTTGGGAGGGAGAAATGAGAGAAGGAGTGTAGTTAGCAGAGGATATGGTAGATGTGTAGGGGTGAGTGATAAGAGATGGATAGGTGGTAGTGGTCAGAGGGGAATGGTGGAGAGATGTGATACTTGAGGTAGAGGTCATAACTGTTGTTTCAAATGATGGTTGTATTAGGTTTGTGCGCCTAGAGAGCTCATCCGTCGAGGTGAAGAGGCCCACATTGTTCCATAGGGCCTCATCAGCAACACTCATGAGTGTGTTGAATTCAACCTCCATCAGTGCATGTATCGTGAGGAAAGGAGAGTGTAATATAAAATGTTAACCCCAAACAGTAAAGGTGTAGGAGCAAGAGGACAGAAGTCTTTCTCTGTAGTTCTACAAGTCATAAGTATGGTTCCAAAATGGGGCAGTTTAGGGACATCGTAAAAGGTTGGAAGACTGTGAAAAAAGCATGCTCAGGAGATTTTGGAGGGAAGAGGTGTTAAAAACCTCACAGGAGATAAGTAGGAGAGAACTTAAACAACATATACACTAAGTATTTGGGTCTGGAGTAAACTTGGTTGCACCAGGTCCACCATTGTTGTGCCTCCTCCGAGTTTGGTTCTTAAGGAATCTACACAAGGACTCAAGGAATGCAGAAAATTTTGTCCACTAGAGATGGCGTATATGCCGACCATATAAGACACTAACTTAAACACAAGGATATCCATTATTATATTCTACTTTAAAATAATCAAAATTAGACAAAAACACAAAATATTCACACAAAGATGTAGTGAGAACCCAAATGCGTAGTGAAATTCAGATATAGTAATATGAAACATAGAATCATATTCCTACAATGGCAATGACAATCTCATTTGATTATTTATTCTACTCAAAAATGGTTTTTCATCATTGATTAATGTTGTTAAGATCATTTTGGTTTCAATTTTAGCAATTCACAAATATAGTTATGTGTAGTGTTGAAACTAAATATTTTAGATTAATCGAATCAAATGGAAATACTACTAGTGTAAATTCATTTTAACTTCAGATTTATCATGCATAGAGGGGATCAAATCCCTCAAGGTTGCAAACCTTTCCTCAATTTGTTTTCATCTAAAAATAGTTTTCACCTTAAGGGATTTGATCCTTCTCAACTTATATATATATATATATATATATATATATTCTATAGGTCAACTCCATGTTGAACACAAAAGGAAGTACACATATCCATCATATTGAGCAAGACACCATTGAAATGTTTTAACCATAAGAATCATTTTACTTTCAATTTCTTTATATATATTGAAACATTCTACTTGACTTGGATATTAAAATATTTTATTTATGACCCACATTGATTTTTTTTTCTTATTAATATTTTTTTAAATGCCATGTGTCAAGTTTGTATTAAGCATTCAGGGACCCTAATACATACTTATGTATGCAAGAACCTTAATCCATCTGTGGGAACCCTAATTACCTTATCTATGGGGAGATCTAGACCAAGGATTCCATAGTGAAAGAAAATCATTAGAAATGAGGGAACACTAATTCCATCTATCTTGGAGCTACGAGAACCCTACAATCCAATAACAGACTTCATGTTTAGAATACGTTTTCCTTGGAGATGCGAGAATCTCATTTTGTGGGTTTAAGAAGAAAGGTGCAACATTACATTGACATTTGGATTGAATAAGAATGTGGGAGGGATTATCCATGCCCAACTTGAGACTTAATCAAGTGCACAAGTTCCTTCTCCCTCTCTTGTTTAATTTTTTTCACTCTATTTCCAATATGAGCAACTCACTACATTTACCAAAACCTCTCAAGGGAGACCTATCAAAGTAACCCTAGATAGTATTTGTGAATATATACAATCATTAGATAAATGTAGAGAAGAGAGAGAAGCCAAACTTCAAAAAACGTTAGAGGTAATGCTTGATAATAAATTTAGATCGTTTGAAGAAAGTATTCATAAATAGTTATCCCCGAGGGTTAGCTCATTTGGTATAGAGATAGACATTAGTTTATCATGCTTGTTGTTGGTCACATGTCCGACTCTCTTGATTCCCCCAGGGCGAGGCCCCATAATCAAGGCCGATGATTTACCCCGCTTAACATTTTTTACCCTCCAAGTTGCACTAGGATGGATTTTTTGTTGATCCACTAAAGTTTGAACAAATACTTGTTCACAATTCAAAGTTCTGAAGTCCAACTGGCCATTATGGCCCTTTCTTCTCCTTCTTCTTTTCACACATTTTCCATACCCCCATGGGGAATTGTAACAAGATGAGCTAGCATGATGAACTTTGTAAAAGAATTATCCCTCTAAGACTTGGTCATTAGTACATTACTCTAGAGTGTTTTTTTTTTTTTTTTTACATTTTAATTATATCTTGTTTCCTTACAAGCGAGTTATAATTTTTAAGTTTTTTCACGCAATATCCTACAAAGCTGGAGTATGTCCTAGTGGCTAGACCTTGGTGTGTTTTCTAAGTCTAGTGTATAATGTATATTACCATTCTAGTCATCACTTTTGAGTCATATGGAAATGTGCTAAGTCCCCCTTAGGACTTTTTAATGTTTTCAAAAAATAAAAATTTCCTGCAAAATTGGATATTTTAATTGTAAATAATGTATAAGTTAAATAAGTGGTACTAGGAGGAATCATATGCCATGAGAGTACTCATTTTATTTCTCAGAGTACCCACTTTACCTATGTACCCCATTTGTGAGTCAAAATAGTGATTTTTAATCACTAAAAGTCAATCTCTCTCACAAAAGGTGGATTAAAAACATAAAAAAGACAAAAATCAGCAAAGGCTATTTTTTGGAAAACATGTCGGGGACATGTTTTGAGTCAACTCACCCTCTCTTGGAGTTCAATCATACTTTTTGGCCATTGAGAGAGAGTTAATATTTAATTGATTGAGTATTCTCTTGAGTTGGAAGATTCTATTATGGTAAGGTGTGCCCCCCCTCTCAAGAGGTGGTACACTATTAATGAGAGGTGTATACCTCTTGAGAGGTGGTGACCTCTCTCTCTTTCTAAGAGTACCATATGGTGAGTGGTTGGAGCATGGGGAGATATTGAATCCCTAAATATCACACTTGTCTCATCTTTCCTCAACGAGTGGTGCACCCTCCTCTTTGGGATCTTCACCCATTGAGCTATAAAATGAGGCCTTTGCTCCCTTTGTAAAGTTATATTTTGGATGTTAGAGAGAAGATTGTAAGCTATTGTTGTAATCATTTTGTTTTTGGAATAATACAAAGACTTTGGAGTTCACACGGTGAATGATGTCAATGGTGTGGATGCTTGATATTATGCTTTGATTTAGGTAATCTTAGATTAGTTTAAAATTTTGCATGCGTTTTCCTTAAACAGACCTTCAAAAGTATGCTATCATACAATAGGGTAAGATCTACTTAGCTAGTTTGGTTCTTAGATTTTACTGGATTTCTATTTTTAAAGATTTTAAATTCGCATGTATTTTTAGATGAACTAACATGCTTTCGAAGTCTTTTGTGTAGAAATCACCTCCTTTAATGAACTTTTTATGCAAGGTTGAACAAGTTTACAGGCTCCTAAACTTGGAGAGGTGATCGATTGGAGTTGAATCCCTCACTTACTTCAATATCTTGATGAACATAGTCCCTCTACTATTCACCAAATGACCCCATAGCCCAAAGGAATTCCACAAGCTCTTTCTTTCTATTTCTCTTTCTCTCACAAAGTTAAATTTTTGTTGGTCACATTGTCTTGCATGCAAGTAGATGTACTTTCTGATCTAAAAATTCTATATAGATATTTACTTATGCCTTCTTGAATCATAGATCTAGATTGCATATTAATCTAATTATCATAAAAGAGCTAGATCTATCACAATAGTTATCTTTAGCAAGTTTTAGTTTAAATCTTTCAAGGCTAAAAGGTAGTTTGGTTTCAAGATATTTCATATTCATATTAGGCATATCATAGTGCCATTTGTTTGTTGTTCTGAATAGAAAACAAAAGTCACTAATAAATATTGGATTCACTTGCTTTCTTATCTTTTGTTAACTTAGTTTATAATTCATTTACTTAGGATTTTTCTTGTATAATCCTAACACCTTTTTGTAGGAACTTTCAAAGGGAATTTGAACATCTTTTAGCACATTTAGCTCGCTGATTTTTTCATATTTGCAGACAGCGAAGAGGAAGTGCTGCCAAATTCTGACGTATTCAGACCATCCGTGACCCCAAAAACCATTTTCTTCCTTTGAAAATAATTTCTGAAAAAAACGTGTAAAGATTTTTGATCCGGATTTTTAAGGATCACAAGAATTCCTGAAAAGATCATTGTAACATCAATAATATTAGTGGGCTACCCAACACCAAGTATTCAATTCCCTCGGGGGGGGGGGATTGATTTCTTTGTGTGATTGTTTCCATTTTATCTTTGTTTTATTTTTCTTTACTAACATAAGGATTAAAACGAAATTGCACCTCAAAACAATAGTTAGATTTCATTTTCTAGATTAGTTTAGTTTAGATTTCCTTTTTGCAATTTCTTTTATGCAATTTCAAAGTTTTCAAATAAATCATCCCCTTAGATTCCCCTAGTATTTCTCTGACCCCTTGCGAGCCTAGCTCAATCTGGGGGACCCATCAGAATGGGGACTGGTCAGTGTGGGTGTAGTTTTAATAGGACAATATGATAGTTGTTATTGTTCACTTGAGACAATACATTGAACTTGTGTGTGAAGTCAGGGGGATACTCTTTAATGAGATTAGCTCTCTCCTCGTTGGACCTACGACATTGTTCTTTCTAATCACTTGAGGGATAACCTCTAAAGGGCCAAACATTAGCTTAGATTTTTTTTTTATTCGTACTTCTTACTAACAATCACAAAGTGGCTTGCAATTCATCAAGTCACTTGACAAATCAAAACCTCTAACTTAAGCAACTCATATTTAACAATAAAATTTGTCAAGAGAATACACAACACATCTTCATTTTAGAAACATTTCAGATTTCATAGCAACCTTTACATTATTGGCACTGGTATTTTTATTGCTTATCATTTACCTTTCAAGCACTTGTATCTATTTTCAATATTGTATCTTTTATATGCAAGTACTTTACATGATTTATATCTTTATCATAAGCAATTTCTATTATATGTGTCATATATGTTGCTAGAATATTTTCTTTCTCTTTTGTCTCAAAATAAACTCCTAGATTTCCTTTTTGTACTTAGCTTACTTAGCCTTAGTTATTTTCTTAGGGACCACCCCCCTTGGCTTTGCTAGGAGTTGGCCTACACGGAGGAGATGAGTGTTGAGTGATAATATCTCAACTCGAGACTTTTCCCAAAGGACACACCTAGTGGATTGAATATTTTTTCCACGTTACTCGAGGTGTGTATAAGGTGACAACATTCTTTGGCAGCGTTGCGAGGGATACATATTTTTATTCCCGGAATATAACTTTTTCTTTTCCTTTTTGTTTTTACTTTGTTTGATGTATCTTGTAAATATTTGAAATTGACTTGAATCATTTGCCGACTCCACTTAATCAAAATTTGACAAAGTATTCTATACGAAGGAATTCACAAGGTTTGGTTGACTTCATCCTTGAACTTGAAAATTTATATAGGAGGAGGTTGAACAAACTTACTTCTCATATAATCCTTGATCATCTTGGATTCAAGTCCATTTCTGATATCCACATTTTATTTAATACTTTGCAACTAGAAGAAATGGATGATTACTTTAGAACACTTGATTTTTCTGAAATAAATGGTTATCCTCGTGCTCTTCCTGAAAAATCTATTGAAAAGTTTCCTTCATTTAAAGGAAATAATTCTATTACTTCCAAATCCCACCTTGAATCGTTTTCATATTGTATTAATAAATGGTGTAGTGGTGCAACTCATAATCATCGGGATGTTAAAATGAAACTCTTTACCTTGTCCCTTGAAGAAGATGCATTTGATTGGTTCTCTTGGTTAGACGACTACACGTTCACCACCATCAAGGATTTGATTGAGGCTTTTAAAAAGAGATGGGGTGATAATAAGGAACATAGTTACTTGTTGTTTTCACTTCATATTATAAAAAAGAATCAGAATGAAACAATGGAGGAATTCAATAAAAAGTTTAATGACTTGACTACAAGTCTTCACAAGTACAACAATCCTCCAAATACTTCCATACTTATATATTATATTGAGTCCTTCAATGGTGAAATGAGATATCAGTTAAGATATAAATAACCATCCAACATCAAGATTTCCCGGGAAATGGCCATAAAAATTGACAAGAATATGCAAGCCTCTGGCAAGTCCAACCTTTATGGTTTTACACGGGGTAATACTTCATAGCAGCATGAATATAACGATAAAGTATTTTCATTTGATAGTAAGGATCCTTCCAATAGTGAACTAAAAGAAATGATGAAATCCATGGAAGCCAACCATGTTGTTCAACTAAATTTGATGCATAATAGATTGATTTCCATGGAGAGATATCAAGCCAATAGATTTCAACCTAGGAAAAACAATGAAAGATGGCATAGAAAGGGACCTTCCAAAGACAAAAGGCCACCTAATCAATTGGAAACAATGAATATGGTTCAAAAATATGCTCCTCCTTTTTGTGGATCTTGTGAAAATATTTACGAGGAATCCACCTTCCTCGTATTTCGTCAAATCAATGAGCAAGGATTTCCTGAAACAAGTAATTGTGTGGGATATTAAGGACCCCAAGTTTTATAAATAATGTAGACAAAACTCACTCTGTCACTAATGATCGATGGAAGTAGACAAAAGAGTTAAGTAAAAATACAAAGGATTTAAAGGTTGATAATGTGACCAAGTTATATGGTGAGAATCCTACTCCACAATAGATCTTAGAAATGGCTAGATATAAAGGAGTGACATATAAAAAAAAATGGAATGATAATAATTTGTATCAAAACATTCCTAAAGCATTTACTCCTCCAGCGGAAGATCTAAGTGTTGAATTGGGAAATTGTATATCAAATGCTAAGGTTTTGGTTCCAGTGGCATATATTATTAAGATTCCTTCACAGAAAGACAAATTATTGAAAGCTATTAAGGGTCCTAATGAAAGAAGTCTTGGGAAGAAAATTTTTGAGAAATCTAAAGATTATCATGAGGATGTCCCTATTACTTTTCATAGCATGGATTGGACAAAGGAAGATCATCCACCTTTCTTTGTATCCTTGATGATAAATGATCTTCTTCTGCATAATTGTATGTATGACTTTGGGGCTTCATCAAATATGCTTCATCAAATATCATAACCAAGAATTTCATGGAGCTTTTGAATTTGAAAATTTTGAGGCCTTATCACAATGTATGTGCCATGGATTCCAAAGAAATTGAGATGCATGGAATAATTTTGAATCTACAAGTTAAGTTGTAAGCTTATCCTAATATCACATTTCCAATGGGCATACTAGTTATTGGTGTGCCTGATGCATGGGGTATGGTCCTATCTAAGAAGTGGGATGCTACTTTAGGAGGTCATATTCAGATGGACTTATCATATGCCACCACCCCTGTTATCTCCCAAAATAAAACCGTCCTTTTTAGTCGCGTTTTGTGGTGGATAGCATGGCTATTGGTAGTTGCCTCAATTCATTTTTGAGTATTTTTAGCTGCAAAACTTAGGTTTTGGTTTTTGTCTTAGAAATAATATTATCCATAAAGTCTTCTTTTCAAAATTGTCATTTTTTACTTTCCACAGCTAACGTGTGTCCAAAAGTTCATTGTGCACTGTGGAAAGTGTCCACTTTCAACAACTAAGGAGCTCTTTTTATCAGTCGATGCGCTGTTGAAAGTGGCGAATCTCAAAGGGTCTGACAATCAAGTTCGTGGGTGGCGCGCTGTGGAAAGTACATGCTTTCCACAACTAAGGAGCGGTTTCATTAATATGGCGCGCTGTTGAAAGTGCATACTTTCCACAGCTAAGGAGTGTTTTTTAAATAGTGGTGCGCTGTTGAAAGTGAATACTTTCAGCAGCTAACAGGGATGTTTCACAGAATCATGTGCTAGTGAAAACATTGCTTCATCATCATTGTAGTTTGTTGAGAAATTGCTGTCAAAATTCAAATTTAAAATCCTCTTGTTCTTGCACGCGCAAAATGTCAAGTCCACAATGCACCAAATAAATTTCCAGGTTACACCTCAAATTCAGCCACGAATCAAGCCATTAATCAGCCATGCGTTCAGCCAAAGCAATAATGTGTTTCTTCATAGTTGTTTCTGTTTTGCGTGGTCGTGTTCATTTTCCTGAGATCACAGATGCCAGTACCTGTAAGATTGCGTTTGCCAGGGGATTTAGAAAAGTTTATCATGGAGCATCCATTAGAGGTTGATTTGACAGTTGTTAACTTGTTGGTTGCACTACACATAGAGAACAAAATCGTCGACCCTCTGGAGGCATTATATCCTTATCGTGATCAGATATCAGCTATATTTTATAAATGCTCTGTTCTCTTGTTTAATGGTTGTTGTTTATTAAACACATATTTAAGCGAGCAGGAAGGCCCTGTAGTGAAGCCAGGGGACGATGTCTGCATACCCAGGCCAGCGGATTTGTTGGAATCTCTTGGATCACCAGGTGGTCTACTGCCCTTTGAGGACATACAGGAATGTGGATTTGATAAGACTACAGGGCTGGGAGATGTTGGAATGCCATCTTTGGGATTCCTCTGCAAGTTGCACGTAACCCTATTCTGGATGTTCTGGCTTATGCTGGAATCAATAGACTTATGGATCTAATGGAGCCGGGCTTGGCATGTGAAAGTGACACTG
>SNQJ01S0019954.1:357334-395655 GCA_010110895.2 Picea sitchensis
ACCTTTGGTCTACAACCACAAAGGGTTCCTTGGAGTGATAACAACCCCTTCTTATGAGAATTCATTTTTCAAGCTTCATAGGGAAAATGAAGGAAAATTCCATGTAGAGGATCCAAAAGAACCTATGAATGAATTTGTATACCACATGATTGAGATTGGGAATTATGAAATATTGTCTAACTTCCTAGTATATGTTAAATAAAAATTCAAGGAAGAACTGCTAATAGTTTATAATGTTTGGGATACCATGGATTCCTTTGATGGTCTATTTCTTGAGGCAACTCCAAATGAAAAGAATGTTGATGTAGCACCTTTAGAATCAACAAATGGGTCAGATGTGTCAGTTTGGTCAGCATTGTCAGCATCAACTCTTCATCTATCATATGAATCAATTAATGGTCAGGATGATTTGGAAATAATTTTTGGGCCATCCATTCCACATGTCATAGAGTCGGGGCAAATCTACTTTGGTAAAGAGCATATATTTGACAGACAAGAAAAATATAAAAAGAAAAAAGAAATAGAAAAACTTGGTGATCACACATAAATGAATGTTGAATCAGATCAAGATCCTAGGATGATAAAAATCGAAAAGGGTACTTCAAGCAAAAGAAGAAAAAATAGAATAACTCTTGTGAAAGATAATGAGGATGATATCACTCATGATGAATTTGAAGATATAGAATATATCATTCAAAATAACATCCCTATTGTGGAATATGCCAAACATTTCAAGGAAAAGTTAGGAAAAATAAACTATAGTCTTTTCCCCATGGAACAAAGGAAAATTCACCAGACAAGATTCAAAGAAAGTTTGATCAGATGGTTGAGAACTAGAAAAAAGGCATTCCATCATAATATCAGAAGGCAGTGTAAATAATAGAGGTCTTTTGATAACTCTTCTCATCCATTTGGATGACACAAAGCTAAATCAATCAGTGAATGGGAAATACCTTGAGTTGGTCTTCAAAGGAAACATCTGATGCCCATGGGGGCATCCATTGTAACATAAATCTCTCTAACCCTTCTCTTTTGTATTTTACTTTCATATCTCTACTTCTTCCTTGTATATTACTTCACTTTCTTCTTTTGCACTTCCCTTGTATATATGAATATTATTTTTGAAAATTCATTTTATTGTTGGTTTCTATATATTCTATGTGTTGTTGATACATCCATTTGGCGAGACATCTTTGTTTTGTAGATCACAAATTCTAGATTCTCGCATGCTTTCCTAAATATCAAGCACACGTCCCCATATGGAGTCAATGTTACCCTCCAAGTTGCACTAGGATGGATTTGCAGTTGAGCTGCCAAAGATTGAACAAATACTTTTTCAAAATCCAGAGTTTAGAAGTCCAACCAACCATTATGGCCTTTTTTTCTCCTTCTTCTTTTTCATGCATTTTCCATACCCCCATGGGGAATTATAATAAGATGAGATAGCATGATGAAATTTTTAAAATTATTATCCCTATAATACTTGGTCATTAGTACATTACTCTATAGTGTTTTTTTTACTTTCTAATTATATCTTGTTGCCTTACAAGCGAGTTATAACTTTTAAGTTTTTTCACTCAATGTCCTCCAAAGTTGGAGTATGTCCTAGTGGCTAGACCTCATTGTGTTTTCTAAGTATAGTGTATAATGTATATTACCATTCTATTCATCACTTTTGAGTCATATGGAAATGTGCTAAGTCCCCCTTAGGATTTTTTAACGTTTTCAACAAATAAAAAATTTCCCGCAAAAACGAGATATTTTAATTGTAAATAATGTATAAGTTAAATAAGTGGTACTAGGAGAAATAATATGCCTTGGGGGTACTCATTTTCTTTCTCAGAGCACCCACTTTACCTATGTACCCCCTTTGTGAGTGAAAATAGCGATTTTTAATCGCTAAAAGTCAATTTCTCTCACAAAAGGTGAATAAAAGACATCAAAAGGACAAAAATCAGCAAAGGCTATTTTTTTGGAAACATGTTAGGGACATGTTTTGATTAAACTCACCCTCTATTGATGTTCACTGATCCTTGTTGGCACTCGCAAGAGAATTAAGAGTGAGTTGGTTGAGTATTCTCTTGAGTTGGAAGATTCTCTTATGGTGAGGTGTGCCCCCCCCTCTCAAGAGGTGGCACACTCTTGAGGAGAGACACCTACCTCTTGAGAGGTGGCAACCTCTCTCTCTCTCTCTCTCACTACCATGTGGTGAGTGGTTGGATCATGGGGAGACAGGGTATCCCTACATATCACACTTGTCTCATCATTCCTCAACAAATGGTGTTCCCTACTTTTTGGGAGCTTCACTGATTGAGCTATAAAATGAGTCCTCCGCTCCCTTTGTAAAGTTGGATTTTGGATGTTGGAGAGAAGCTTGTAAGACATTGTTGTAATCATTTTGTTATTGGAATAATAAAAATACTTTGGAGGTCACATGGTGAATGTTTTCAATGGTGTGGATGCTTGATGCTATGCTTTGATTTGATGTAATCTTAGATTAGTTTAATTTTGCATGCTTTGTATTTAGAGAGGTCTTCAAAGGTATGTTAACATACAATAGGGTAAGATCTACTTAGCTAGTTTTCTTCTTAGATTTTACTAAAATTTTATATTTAAGGATTCTAAGTTCGCATGTAATTTCAGATGAACTAACATGATTTCTAAGTATTTTGTGTAGGAATCACCTCCTCTAATGAATTTTTTTGCAAGGTTGAGCAAGTTTACAGGTTCCTAAACTTGGAGAGGTTAAAAATTTGTAATCCCCCAAACTCTCAAATGTTGAATTTACGAAGTGACGTGGACCGTTGATCCTCGAATCCCTCAGAATCCTTCTCAACCATTGATCTAAGGACTCTAAGGACTCCATTGAGAACCCCTCTTAACTTCCCAACCAACCAGGACATGTCACGGAGTGACACGTGCCCCCCTCTTGTCCCCTGTCAGGTTTCGATTGTTGGACCTGTTTTATTGGATGAGAGGATACGTGGCAGGAGATACTATAGTCCGGAGACTTAACACTCTAGAGGAACTTGGCCAAGAGTCTTCAAAGTGTGAAGACTCTCGAAGTAGCGAACGACAAAGTAAATATCAATCGTTGATAGGTAGGGGGCATGTGGTGCCAGATCCTATAGTCCGAAGACTTATCACTTTGGGGGATTCAAGATGTGGTGAGTTGATAAGCTTCAAAGCCTGGAGTTGTGAAGCAACGGGAGTAGTGGATCTATGGATATACGTGGACATATCTCAACGTTGAGATATGAAGGATGTCAGAAGGTTGTTTGTTTGGGGTTGACGTGGTTCAGTGACATCATCCAGGGTGACATGGACCCACAACTAAGGTGCCACATGTCACCAGGATATGGACATTTTGAAAATCCCTTATTCCTATTAGAGCGTGACATGTGTAACCCCTGGCCCTTGCTAGATGTCATCCGTTGCTATGTGCCCACCTGGCCAAAGTGGTTGGTGAAGTAACCGAGACTCCGAGAGTTTGGGACTTCGGGGCTCCGAAGGATTTGGGGTGTAGTATCATAGAGAGACCGAAAGGCCCGAAGGTTGGTGCCATGTGGCAAGCTTACAGGGATTTGGGAGGTCGAGACTCTGGGATTTCTCGTGTGTAGACATAAAAGGGGCACTCAATGTTGAAGCACTGAACGTTGAATTAGCCTTAGGCGTATGCCTTAATGAGGAGGAAGATTCGTCATCAGATTTAATGGTGGATGTATCTCCACCATAGATATAGGAGCGATGGGAGCTCTGATACATCAGGGAATTCTGGATGATATGTATGAGATGGACCCACATGGATGTCGCATGGCCCTTGAGTAATAACACCCGAAGAGCTTTCAGAGACAATAACTTGCAAACCAGAACTCAAATGTCAGTATGATGGCGACTGTTAGAAAGCTCGTGGAGAGAAGATGCCAATGGACATCCCAAAATTAGGTTTTGAGATAGTTAGGGAAAACAAAATTATGATGCCCCACCCCTTAAAAGAGTATTTAGGGCTCGGGTGTGTTACAAAATCCCTTGATGTCATGGAAAACATTCAAATCCTTTTTACAGAGGAAGAATTTTTTCTATAAAAGACATAGAGTTTGGTGTTAATAAGATCACAAAAGGAAAAGCTAGGGACATTGAAGGTTACCAAGCAAAAAAAATAAAAATTGGAGGGTCTATCCTCATCTTTCACATCCACAAGATCTTCAATTTAGTAATCAAGTAAGGCTTTGCTAAACCCTGGACTCTAAGCCTCAATATTCCTATTTCTAAAAGTGGGGATAAAAACAATCCCTCTAAATATAGGACCATTTTGATTAGCCCCCATTTATCCAAGTTATATGGAATTATTTTGGAAAAGAAGATCAACATATGGCTAGAAATCCATGGAAAAAGAGCTAAAAGACAAACCAAATTTAGGATCTATCATTCAACTATTAAGCACTTTGTTAGACTTAGGATCATTGCAGACGATTGTCGCAATAATAAAACCAATCTCTTGTGTCAATCTGTTGACTTTAGAAAATCTTTTAACACGATGCCCGAGACTAACCTTTGGAATAGGCTAGAGGAACTAAAAGTTCCTTTTGAGCTTAGAGTTGTTGCAATAAGTGTAACAACCCTAGTTAAATAACTAATTGTCCAAGTTAAATAATTGTTTAAGGTTTATTAAGTTTAATTAAATGTCCTAATGTATATTAATTAATTAATTATTATTAATTAATAATAATAATTATTTATTTATTGTTTAATGTATATTAATTAATTGATTAATTAACTCATTAAATGTTTGGGTAACGAATTAAAGTTTAATAAATTTTAATTTATTAAAAGAAAACTTGACGTATTGGAGGAGGGAACCATTAAGGAGAAAGGGATAAGGTGGTTGGCATTTAATGGAGGGATAAGGTGGTTGGCATTGAATGGAGAGATAAGGGGGGGGAGAGGCGGTGAATGGATGGGGGGGGATATGAGGGGGAAAAGACATTCGAGAGGGGGACTTTTGATTTTGGGGGCAGGGAGAATTTTTGGGATTTTAGGAGATTGTATTGGAGCATTTTCCCAGGGGAGGGATTGGAAAACTGTAATTCTAGTTTTGGCTTGAGGAATTTGTTGGACTGTTACAAGGTAGCATCTGTTGCTGGGAGTTTTGGGCTCGGGGGCTCGGAATCCTGGAGCTAGGGAGCCGGATAGGCTCCGTTCCTAGCTGGCTGGGAAAAAAGATTCAGTTTTAGGCAGAGTTTGGGCAGAGTAGCTTGGTCAGAGTTTGGGCAGAGCAGCTTGGACAGACAGAGTGGGAAACAACATCACTTGAGAGGTATTTATGTTCATTATTATTGCATGTCATTATCGATATGATGGTTCACTATTTTACTATGCTTTATATGTTTTTTTTTTATATGATTTTTATATCATGCTCCTCATTTGAATTTGTTGAACCATGAACTATTAGTTTGTTAGTTTGTTGAATATAAAACCGTAAAGAAATTATGATATAAATTTTATGTTTAAATTTATTAAGTTTTAAGTTCTGTTAGAAAGGACACTACACATGGTATGAGCCCGGTTTCAAAGCGGAAACTGGGCTTGACCACCCATAGCAGAATTTTATCCTTGTGTGAATTTGGGTTGTTACAATCAGCATTATAGCGAATGTGCCAAAAAAAAAAACAATGTCTAAAAGACCTACAACTACCATATTTGCACAATTAAATACCATTCAGGTTGCAATGCACTTGCTGCATTATTAATTATTAGAATACCATTAAGGTTGTAACACACTGGCTGCATTATTAATTATTAGAGCTCTTTTATATTCATTGCAGGCTAAGGGATAATGTCATACCCTGACCATGTAAACATTAGAATTCAAGACATACGATGTATTACAAACATTGCTAAAACTCATATTGAACAAAATATTGAAAAGTGCATTTCAAGTCTTTTAATAGTATTTCCTTAGTGGGTTATAGATAGAACAAGATTTGAAGGGTATCACATGTAGACTTGGCTATCACATAAATCAAAACAACAAGATCAAACTATGTCGCGAACAATATACAATGAGGGATTAGGCCAAGCTTAAAGCGATTTTCCATCAAGGAGGAGGACAGGATAATGGTGGACTACAACTAAAAGTTGAAACATAGATTGGAAACATCCCTAAAACCTAGGCCAGTCCATTTAAAATATGAGAAAGAGAAAAGAAAGAATCAATACATTCATGGCTAGAAGCTTGGAACTAAAAAACAAATATTTAAAATAAAAAAGGAGAAAAGGGTTTCCAATTTGAAATCCCACAAGCTAGAACCCAGACTAGAGAGCAATAAACAAGCCACCAAGGGAGGAGCCCAAGAGGGCGTTACACTACAGTGGATGCTAGAGATCCCATGATGGATGCTATAGTGCCCTACGCGTTTAAATACAAGAAAAAAACAATATAAAAAAAAAAAAAAAAAATAGCAAAAGAAAACAAAACCTTTCGCCTATGGTTAGGGATACTTAAGGCGATTGGTGGGAATGGAACCCCCGACCCACCAAATTCAGCAATGAATTAAATAGTCTAGCAACCATGCGCCAAGCCATAATTCGCAGGCCAACGCCCGAGTTAATCCACGTGAGAAAAAAAGGGTAGGCCAAGACCCAATCTCCAACCATCTATTAAATCCACGAGCCAACACAACAACAAACAAAACAAATCCATCCTAACTTAACCCGGTTTCACCCATTATGCGACTGCAACCACAACACATAGTCCAAAATGGAAGTCACAGTAACCAAGCATGGCCAACCTGTGACCCTCTGACCACAACACCACAGTCAAAAATAATTCCGCCGTAGCAGCAAGCATGTCCATATGACCACATACAACACCGTTCAACATAAGTCACCCCAAAAACCGGCGAAAAGCACGGGGCCACCCTTACACCCACAGGTAGATGGTTATGCCCATAGTGGGCCCAACCTCCATTCCTCTTTGGCATATGCAAATACAGTGGGGGGGGCGCGGTCCTTTTGGTAATGGAATATACGTATCAATGCATGTGTTGAATGGGAAAACCCCGCCTATCAGTATTCCTCTCCTATGCATGGGCCTGCCTGAGAGGAGAAGTGTAGAGTGGGGAGAATGATATCTGAGAAGTGAGGGTTAGGTGTGGGGTTTACAGGGATAGAGAGCTCGAGATTGTGTGTAGGGTTTTGTGTAGTGATAATAACCTTAGGGGAGACACGTGGGCCTCATGCGAGGAGACCCACCGATGCGTTTAAAAAATTTATTTTATTTCTTTCTTGTGTTTGTTTAATTAGTGTTTCATTTTAATTTATTATTATTATTATTATTATTTATTGCTTTAAAATTATTTAATTATTTTAAATGTTTTAATTATTTAATTTTAAATTTATTTGTTTGAATTAATTTAATGGTTTTAAAATTAATTTAATTGTTTTAATTTTAATTTTAATTTAGTATTATTATTATTATTATTTATTAAATAATAATAATAAATTATTGTTATTTGTTATTGTTTTAATTCAATTTTAAATTTTAAAAGCTTAATTGTTTTGATTAAATCGAAATATGTATTGGTTTTAGATTGATTTAAATTTTAAGTGATTATTCTGAATTAAAGTATGTAGGTACCTAGCATTAATTAAATAGGTGATTAATAACTAGTGAGTAATCAATGTTAATAATTAAGCACTTATGTAATGATTAAGGTTAATGATTAATTATGTACAAAATCACATTAACTAGTTTTAAATGAAAAGTTTAATGACTTAAACCATGACACGGGGGAGGGGGATTTATGCGCGCTAGGCATGTAAGTTAGAGAATCGACGAGTATGGTGCGAGCTAGCATAGCTATTGGGTGAGGGAGTCAATAGTTTCTTAGGCAAAGAAATCAAGAAGCTTAGACTCTTTAACCTAACTAGCCACCTCCCCTAAAGAGGAGTAATGTTTGTTTATAGACAAGTAAAAAACTTACACCTAACCTGTTTTCTAGTTTAAGTTGCGTAAATTTGAAATGTCCTTGAACTCACCTTGACAACTTTGGTTGGTGCAGGATTAAATTGTCCTGAATGTTTAGGACTTGAGGAGTGGGAGACATCACATCCTGAGGGACCTGTGTCGCCACCACCATCGTTTGAACTAGCTCTCATACTACGCTCTTTGGAGGGACATAAATATGAGACTTTTAAAAGTGGAAGCAGTAGGGACCAAAGTGGAGCCCCCACCATCTAGAATGGGTAATCCATAAGCATCAAAGGGATTACGGGGAGGACCTCCACTTGAAGACATCACTAGAAGCTACTTGAAGATCAAACTTCTAGAGTTTGCGGGGGTCATGCATTGAACATGTAGAGAGCATGGTTGGAAGGTATGACAAAGTGTTTTTCCTTAAAAGACTATGCATCCAACTCAAAGGCAAAGAATGCCATTTTGGTTGAGGCGGTGCCTTGGTGGTGGGACAACCCTAGAGCAAGCGCACCTTACAGGACACGGAGTCTCTTGGATCTTTTGAGAAAGGTTTGAGAAATATGTACCGGCTTACTACAAGGAACAGCGGTGGGGAGAGTTTCATGCTCTAGATGCGAGGAAGCGAGGGGTAGAAGAATATGAGACGAGGTTTATGGAATTGGTCAAATATGTTTCATACATGAATAATGACCAATGATAGGCAAAAGCAGCTTTGTCTATGGGTTAAACCCTAAGAAAAAGGATCTAGTGCAGATGTGGAAACCATATTCAACAGCGGAAGTTGTGGAAAATGCACATTATGAGAAGGAACACATGAACTTAAATGGAGATACGAGACCAACCTTTACGCATCGTCTTGGATTTGTTAGGAAGGCCCACAGGACATTTCCTGGGGGAGGGAACTCAAGGCCACCACCATATGGAGCCAACAAATTCGCACCAGGGCGGTGAGTAGCTGTAGGGATTTCAATGGCGTGAGTGCGGCATCCCACATTCATCACCAGCGATGCGGTGGGTCCGCGACCATCTGGGAGAGCTAGTAGAGGAGTAGAGTTCCGAGGGAAGGGGCACTCATTTAGAGACATTCACATAACAGTTCACAGGTTCAATCTTGTGTTACTTTTTGGGGATGTGGAGGAACCCATTACAAGCGTGGCGCGAGTTACAATTAGGATTTTTGCATAGAGAAGGGAAGGCTTCGATGGGAAGAGCAAGTGGAAACCCTGGAATTCTGTGGCCAGTTAATAATCACCAGCGGAGACATCAATCCCGCGGTGGTGGAGTCGCCGAGGTATGCTAAATCCCTTATCAATGTTAAGATTTTTATTTGATTCTAGTGCTACAGATAGTTTCATTTCACCATGCACATTAGGAAAGTGTGGGTTGGAAGCCTATGAGCGCGATGACTTTAAACAAGTCAAGATGGCTTGAGAGGGAAAAACAAGTGGTAGGACCTAGCGTTGATAATTTTCTAGTAGACACGGGTGTGTGTACTACTAGGTTTAAGGTATATGTCACTGCTCTTTAGATGTATGACCTAATCATTTGGAATGGATTGGTTAGAAGCTCATTGAGTTTTGGTAGATTGTTTCACAAAAGAGTGATTTTTGTTGATGATGAAGGAAGACCCATTAGAGATCCATGGTATACAGAGGGAGGTGTCTCTACACTTTATCTCAACTATGAAGAAGAGGTTAAGTGGTGCATGAGGCAAGTGTATTTGTATGCTTAGTGAAGCAGCAGATGAAAGGAAGGGACCCTCCTTGGATCCCGATTACCACCCGATATTGTTAGAATTTAAGGATGTTTTTGCGAACGAGTTACCAAGGTTACCTCCTGAGAGGAGCTTGATTTTACTAATGAGATAACTTTTGGTACAAAGCAATTTCAAGACTTATTATCGGATAGCCCGGTAGCTAGAACTTTGTGAGTTTACAAATGGTTGAAAGGTTGGACTTAGGGATGATAGGGCCCAATGTCTCACCTTAGGGTGCACCATTAATTTTGTGAAGAAGAAGGATGGTTCCTTACAAGTGTGTATGGAATTATAGGGACTTGAACCGTACTACGGTGAAAATAGGTACCCAATGCCACGAATAGATGACCTCTTTGATCCGGATGAAAGGAGCGTGGTATTCTCAAAGATCGATCTACGATCAAGGTATCACCAATTAAAGATTATGGAAGGTGATATTCCCAAAAATTCCTTTCGAACTTCGGTTTGGACATTACGGAGTTCATGTTAGTACTGGTTAACCAATGTACTTAACAGTGTTAATGAAGCCTCATAGGCGAGGTATTCGAAAGTACTTAGACCGTTTTGTACAAGTCTTTCTAGATGACATCCTCATCTATTCCAAGAGCGAAAAAGAACATGAGGAACACTTACAGTGGTGTTGTCACATATTAGAGAACAAATTGTATGGGAAGTTGGCCGAATGTTCCTTCTTCTAGAAAGAAATCACTATTTAGGTCATATCATTTTAGGTGAAGGAATCTCTGTGGACAAAAGGTAAAGGCCATTATGAAATGGCGATTAACGAAAAATTCCCATGGTAAAGCTTCATGGGGCTAGAATTTTATTATCGGAGATTTGTGGAGAGGTTCTCTAAAATAACAAAACCCATCACCTTTACGTATGAGAAGTCCGGTATGACTGGACAGAGAATGTGATAGTGCATTCCTTCCCGAGGCAAGAGATTAATAACTAGTGCGCCAATTCTGCGTGAGGTGCAGGATATGGAAAAAGACTTCCACGATCCATACGGATGCCTCGAAGCAGGGTTGGGAGACGTGCTAATGCAGGATAGAGGAATGATAGCTTATGCGTCAAAATTTGAAGAAACATGAGGAACTTTAAGCTACTCATGATTTAGAGTTGGCAGCGCTATAATGCTAGCTACGAAACTTTGGAGGCACTATCTTGTGAAACTTTGAGCTCAAGCAGGACCAATAAAGTTTAAAACATCTCTTCCTCAAAGGGATCTGAATGCGAGGCAAAGCCGATGGAGTGAGTTTATGAGTGATTATGATTTTGGTATTTCATACATCAAGGGAAAGGAAATGTGGTCGCAGACTCCTTGAGTAGGAGACCCGATGTGTCTTCTCATGGTACATAAAGGTCAATCTGAGGGAACATGTGTTGTATGACTCGAGAGGCAGTTGGTATTTAAAGGTTACTTCAAACCTCCAGTGGGAGGAAATTAGATCAAAAGTATGAAGGATATGAATGCGGAAATGAGCCAATTTGTTGGAATATCGAGGAAGGATATCGTCCCGAAGGTGGGGATATTGAAGCATCATACTTACGAAGAATCCCATAGAGCACTTTATTGTCTGTCAGAGTGTGAAGAAGAATATGTTTGAGACATGAGGAAGCTCTTCTTCTAGGTAGGCATGAAGCCTGATGTAGTCATTCGTCGCCAAGTTCTAGAGTGTCAACAAGTGAGAAAGCCGACCACCATCACCAGCCGGGCCTCCTACAACCACATGATGTTCCTATGTCCAAGTGGGAAGTCATCTCTATGGATTTTTGTTGTGGGGTTGTCGCTCTCACATCTCATAGACATAATGCCATTCTTTTGATAGTTGGTAAGTTAACCAGAGTGCTCATTTATTCCGATTAGAGACACTACGGTATCCTTGATGTGGTACGCATGTTTGTAAGTGAGGTCATCCCGTTTACGGGATAACTAAGAAGATTATTTCAAATAGGGACTCGAGATTCACTTCTAGGTTTTGGACAAGTTTCACGGAGAGTCAGCGTTGGGGACTTCAGTTGAACTTAAGCACAACTTATCATCCACAGAATGATGGGAAAAGCCGAGAAGAGTAAATCAAGTCATGGAAGACATGCAGGATGTATGTCATGGATAATCAAACCCATTAGGAGAAATACCTACCTTTGGTAGGGATTTCATCTACAATATGATTTCATAACTCCAGCCGAATGCCACCCTCTGAAGCTCTATATGGAAGGCCATGCGAGCACGGCGTTGAGTTGGGATAGATTAGAAGCCAGTGCCGGTTAGGCAGAAATTGAATTCAAAGAGATGGAGGAATAGGTGATTCAGATTGGCCGGTAAGGAAGCATGGGATGAAGCGAGAAAAGGTTATCGCGGATGCACGGAATTTGATAGAAGTTATGAAGTGGGAGATGGGGTTTTCATTAAGTAGTAGGCCTAATAAGAGTACCATTCGGTTCGGAAGGGACAAAGTTGTCACCTCAAATTATAGGACCATTCAAAATCGAGAAAATTGGGCGATGTTCCCTATCGTCCTCGCGTCGCCACCTTAAAGCGTAATGTTTTCATGTATTTGTTCTCGTCACTATGTTGCTAATGAATCACATAAACTAGATTGAAAGGAATTTCAAGTATCAAACATGGGAACCCTCACAATAGAACCATTACACATATTTGAATTTTAGGAGTCCAGCAGTCTGCCGAGAATATCACAGTAGACCAAGTTAAGGTCGATTGGGACAAGTATAGTCAGGATCTGCTACTTGGAAAGATGCCAAAGACGTTATGACGAGATTTTCCCTCACTTTTTACCACCTCAAAGAATATGTTTCTCAAAAGGTTGGGTGTATGTAACACCATAAGACTTAGACAACCAGGATCACCTGAGGCCTAAACAACTTTATTTTATATTCCGCGATGTGAAACTATTAAATGATACATGAACTTTTAAGATGTATGAACATTTATGAATGTTTAAATGTATTTGAATAATGATGGATATGATCACGATATATTGTGAGAATGTAAATTTATGAATGTTTAAATGTTATTGATGATGATGGATATGATCACGATATATTGTGAGAATGTAAATTTTATGAATGTTTAAATGTTATTGATGATGTTGGATATGATGGAATCTACTATGTGAATGCCGTTCTATGAATGTTTAATTTTTATTGATGATGATGGATATGATCACGATATATTGAATGTAAATTTTATGAATGTTTAAATGTTATTGTGATAATAATGGATATGATGTGATATATTGTGAGAATGTAAATTTTATGAATGTTTAGATGTTATTGATGATGTGGATATGATCGCGATACATTGTGAGAATGTAAATTTATGAATGTTTAAATGTTAGTGATGATGTTGGATGTAATTAATCTACTATCGCAGAATGTAAATTCTATGAGTGTTTAATTGTTATTGATGATGATGGATATGATGCGAATTATATTGTGTGGTGAGAATCCTATGAAGGTTTAAATGTTATTTGAATGATGTAGGATATGATGCAATCTATTATGTAAATGATAATTCTATAAATGGTGATTAATTGAATTATGGGATATTATGAGATCTATTTCAAACTAGAAAACTTTGATGTTAAAGTTGTTGAGTACTTGGGGATCTAGAATCGAGATTTTAGTTGTAATGCAATTACATGATAATAATGCATAGATGCGCGGGTTTGTGTTACGGACTAATCTGGAGTCATTGGGCTATAAGAAATAGCCAAGGGATAATATTAATGAAAGTGGATGTAAGTGACCAATTAGAAACAATATGGTATGAGATCTTTGTATGAAATTGCATATTGGTTTGGATGCATTGCTATATGATATGTGGACCAATGCAAGATTTGAGGTGTTGAGGCCTTAAAAGCTGAATACTTCGGTGACAAACTCAGGTAACATGGTGCCACTTGTATATTCCATTGTAGGGTGTGGACCCTAGATCTGATTAGGAGGGAGTGGAGGCATTTCCCACCAAGTATCCTCCAAAACTTGGAGTCATGGGAGGACGATGTTAGCTCACACTCCCTAGATGTGTGATGATAGTATCGGAGTTACTGTAGGAAGCTTAATAGTCAGAATAGTGACATACATAAGGGTTGTATTTGGAGTTAGGTCGGTATAGTTGATGCTCCAAGATAGTCTAGAGGAGGAAGGATAGGAATGGAAGATGAAAGTAAGTTAGGAGGAAGGAGGAGTAGAAGTAGTTGAGAGTGTATGGAATTTGTCTTATGGTGGAATTTGTAGTTTTTCCTTACGAAAAGAAAATGGGTATATGAATATTCATAATTATGTAACTAAAATATATGAATATTCATAATTATGTAACTAAACTACAATTGTCTAAATAACATTATTGAGCTAGATAATTGTAATTAAAGGATTTCGCAAACATTTGATTGGTTTATTGTCTTTTATAAAATGAATAGTCTTGTTGAATGGATTTGATGCATATAGAAATTACTATAGAGATGATAGTTGTTGTTATTAGTACATGCACGAGACTTGTATGTACTAGCTACACATGCATTTATTGCACATGTACACTAGTATGTATGAGTTTTCTTGGCTTACTTACTAATAATGTCGGTTATTTGTTATGAATGTGTGAACCATGTGTCTTTTCCCTTGTATCATAAAATACTTTAACTTCGGGACAAAGTTCCCTGAAGGGTGGGTGTATGTAACAACCCTAGTTAAATAACTAATTGTCCAAGTTAAATAATTGTTTAAGGTTTATTAAGTTTAATTAAATGTCCTAATGTATATTAATTAATTAATTATTATTTATTAATAATAATATTTATTTATTGTTTAATGTATATTAATTAATTGATTAACTCATTAAATGTTTGGGTAACAAATTAAAGTTTAATAAATTTTAATTTATTAAAAGAAAACTTAACATATTGGAGGAGGGAACCATTAAGGAGAAAGGGATAAGGTGGTTGGCATTGAATGGAAAGATAAGTGGGGGGAGAGACGGTGAATGGATGGGGGGGATATGAGGGGGCAAAGACATTCAAGAGGGGGACTTTTGATTTCGGGGACAGGGAGAATTTTTGGGATTTTAGGAGATTGTATTGGAGCATTTTCCCAGGGGAGGGATTGGAAAACTGTAATTCTGGTTTTGGCTTGAGGAATTTGTTGGACTGTTACAGGGAAGCATCTGTTGTTGTGAGTTTTGGGCTTGGGAGCCAGGAATCCTTACAGAATCCTAGAGCTAGGGAGCCAGATAGGCTCTGTTCCTAGCTGGCTGGGAGGAAAGATTCAGTTTTGGGCAGAGTTTGGGCAGAGTAGCTTGTTCAGAGTTTGGGCAGAGCATCTTGGATAGATAGAGTGGGAAACAACATCACTTGAGAGGTATTTATGTTCATTATTATTGCATGCCATTATCGATATGATGGTTCACTATTTTACTATGCTGTATATGTTTTTTTTTTATATGATTTTTATATCATGCTCCTCATTTGAATTTGTTGAACCATGAACTATTAGTTTGTTAGTTTGTTGAATATAAAATCGTAAAGAAATTATGATATAAATTTTATGTTTAAATTTATTAAGTTTTAGGTTATGTTAGCAAGGACACTACAATAAGGTTGTACAAGAACATTATTTTCAAGTTTAGGAACACTAATGGATGGTAAAAAAAAATTAATTGTAATAGAAGAGTTAAGCAAGGTTGTCAATTCTCCCCTACCCTTTTTGGCATATACATTGACAAGTTAGAGTGTTGTTTGGAAGAAGCAGATTGTGTCGGCCTGACACTAGCTAGTATAGTCATCATCCTCCTCCTTTATGCTGAGGATATTGTTATTATGGCAAGTCCCGCTGATTTCGACAAAAAATTAAAAATTCTCAAGGATTTATGCTTTAGTATAGTTATGATTGTTAACACTAACAAAATGAAGGTTATGATGATTAAATCTAAAAAGATCACTTACGCTAATTTTGTGTATGACAACAACAACTTGGAGGAAGTGAATTCATACCAATATATCATAATTGATCTTCATTAGAAGCTCAACTAGAACTATAGCATTGAGAAAAGGATAAATGGAGGGTAGAAAGCTTATTATGGGCTTGAAAACAATTTTAAATCAACAAACCTTTGGCTATGGGATAAGAAGAAAATCCTCTTTGAGACTCTCATCATTCCTATTATCTTATATGGTTGTGAAGTTTGGGGTTGCAACATCTCTAGAGAACCACAAAGAAAAATAGATCAAATCCAAAAGTGTTTTATAACTTATCATTTTGAAATTGATGGAAATACACTCTATCCTATCCTCCTCATAGAAGAGAGTATTTCCCCCATCAAGAGCATAACTATGACTGGGTACCTAATGTACAAGACCAAGATAAACAACATGGAAGACAAGAGGCCTTATAAGATTGCTTCAAATTCTAGTCAAAAGCACCTATGGCTCAAGCGAGGTTGGCATAGACATGTAAAGTCTTAGCTAAATCATTGGGTATAAAGGAAGAGGTCACCCTGTTGAATAATGATAATATTAAGCATATTATTGCCTCCAAATTTAAGTAGAAATTGTGGTGCAATAAAGAATTAGAGGATAAAAGAAAATTAAGATACTATTAGTAGATGCTCAACTCTAATCTAGAAGATCAAAAGTATCTCTATTTTGACTAGCATAAAGAAGAAAATCAACATTGTCAAAATAAGGACAAACTCTCACGAACTCCATAGTGAAATAGGGCATTTGACAAATCGTAAAACGTTTTGGGTCGGTAGAATTTGTCATCTTTAAGACATTGAGAGGGTTGAAGATGAAAAACACTTTCACTAAAACTATCTTGTATACATCCACATTTAATCTCAATTTCAAAAAATTTGTTACAATACAAATCTTTCTAATCTTTTCACTCATCAAAACTATGCTGATTTAGAAATGCTTATCTTAAATCTTTTCAAATAAAATAAAATAAAAAACAAAACTTGGTTAACATATTTATTTAGATTTAACATGTCAAACGTACGTTCATATTTGCATAACATAAGAGTAACACTTAAGAGTAACATGTCAAACGTACGTTCATATTTGCATAACGTCTTTCTGAACACTTTCAACATCACATCACTTTTTTAGAACCACGTTGACTCTCCCAAGCCTTTAATGCTACAAATATGACAATGATCGTCACTCCCAATTATGCTCTCGCCTGGTCTATTCTTAACAAGACCAAATCACCACAACCACTTTGTCAAAAAAAGTTGTCCACGTGGATGAACATAGAGGCTCGAGTGAAATTGCCACTCCTTTCAAAAGTATGGATGGACACGTCAAATACACACCCACAAAGATGACCCAAGAGAATCAAGATGCAAGCAAGTGGTGGTGCCGAGCAGTGTGCCAATCTCTGGGCTGGCTGTCCGGGAGATATCCTCTGACACAAAATCCCTTTTTAAGCTCCAATCCAATCAAATCAACTTCAACATTTTCATATAAATTGAAGCAAAAATTCAATTGATTTCCAAAGATTGACTCATCCCTTTTGAGGACAATGATTATGCACAACACATGAAGTAAAGTGAATGCCTTGTATGGGCTTTTGTGTACTCAATATCCATAACGAAATCATCACGCACATCATGAAGCCCAAGGGGGCTTGAGATGATTCAATAGGGTATAGGGCAATGTGACTCTTTCATTTCTATTTCAATTTAATCGTTTAGTTTCTTTTAGAGTACACATTCCAACAAAATGATTCTCCATAATGAACTTGAATTTTGTGTACTTCAACCATATTGTTTCTCATCATAGATATGAATGTGATTCCAATGTTGGAATGACATGTGATCGATAGCCCTAGGAATTTTGTGACCTAAATTTTACGGTGAAGGATAATATGTCAACTTAGTAATAATAATTTAATTTTAAGATTATGGTCAAGCTAGACACCAAATTGGTGTATGAGACCCCCTTGTTTGTTGGACAAGGGACCCTTTTGCGCAATGATTGGCTGCTAAAGTCTATGGAGATATACATACCCTACCCCCTTTGGATTTGAACTTGCGACCTCTAAGAAGGAAACACATGTTCTTAACCATTAGACCCACATTTAAGAAAGAATATGCTAAAGATAAATAATACACTTTCTTAATTCTGCTAAAACTTTAAACTAAAGAGACATATATGTTTTATTGTAAACGTCTTTTAAAAGTATCGACGTGAACAAGCGCCACTGCATGGCAATGTCTGTCGTATAGGGAAGTATTAATTATTAAATGTATTTGTTCATTATAAAGTGAAAAATAATAATAATAAATTCCTTGGAATACAACCACGGGGAAACCCTCGAGTACTTCCCACATTTAAGTGGATGGTAAGCAGAGATAAACCGTTTTGGCGATTATGAGGCCTAATTCGGTGGGGACATCAAGTGAGACTTGATGGCAGGCTCTTGGCTAGGGATTAGAGCCAGGAATCTCATTCGAACAAACAACGGCATTCATCCACTTGAGCTAACTCACCACGCTATTTAATTTAATAATAAATTATATAAAATTAGTGGATATTCTTTATTTATTTTCTCTATGAATAATATGCAAATAATAAAGACAATTTGTTAGTTTAAAAAAAAAAACATAAAGAAATTATTTTTGATAAATATAAATAAATAAATAAATCATAATAAATATGTAATGATGAAATATCCTCGGATGTGGGTGTCACTCCCATCCACCTATCGGGCACCATGATATCCCCCGATGCGCAAAACGACGACCTGGTGTGCTCCACCTCACCCTCCCCTCATGCAAACTAAACTGCTCCTCCCCCCAAGGCGTCGAACCATTACTCCGCCAACTACTCCCGCTTGTCACCTACATGGCCTCAGTGTGACGCCCCAGTCCATGAGCATGCAAAGGATGAGAGCATTGAAGCCCCAGTCCATGAGCATGCAAAGGATGAGAGCATTGAAGGATTGTGATTTAACCTCCTCTCCTCGTGGCCTTTGTCACTCTGTCACGCTGGACCATCTCTGGCATTCCTCTACTTTTCTCCATGAGTTGTGGCTCTCTATTCTCTGCAGGCGATTTCTCTCTGTTCTCTGTAGGCGGTGGTGGCTTTCTCCCCTCTCTGTGCTCCCCAAGCTCAGACTCTCACTTATGCCTCCCCACAAGCGTGCCACCCCCACCTTGGGGAGAAGTGGTCGTGGAGGGCCTGCGCCCACAACACCTCCCTTGCCCATCATGGCCAACCAGGGTGGCTATGACTTCTCTGTCCCCAACTCTCTTCGGAAGTTGTTAGATGATTGGGAAGAGGAAGTTATAGGCTCTTCCTAGCCTTTCGACGCACCTCCAAACACCGTCGCAGTTACTGGGTGGTAAAAAACCTACTTGCCCACACCCTCCTCAAACTCCTGGGTGTCTTTGTTCAGAACCCTCGTAGTTTTCCTTGCTCGTCCCACTCCCCCACCACTCGCCCTCCTCCCTTCCTCAACACCCATCCCCCTCCTTCTGTGGCCCACCCCAGCACCTTAGCTCCTAAGGAGAACTACAACAAAAAAAAAATTGAGACTACACCATGAAAGAAAATTTCGTTGATGGCTCCCTTTATCAAGAGTGTAGGCCTCTCGGTCAAGGAACCAAGCTCGGACAACTCCAGCTCCTCCAGGGACAACGACTTCGGTGGTTTCCCCATTGTAGAAGAGATTCCTCCGGACGACCCTCCACCTATGATTAGCAAGCATACATAATTCCCAGGCATATGTTCATTTTTCAGTTTTCTTAGTTACGATTAGGCTCTGGTTTTATGATAGTAATTATACAGACAAACTCTCTTACTATTTTTGTAAGCATGATTTCCGCCCAAAGGCTAGGGAAGATGATTGTTGGCATAGGGGCAGAGCCAGGGTTCAACGCTTCAACAATGCACCAACAAAACACTAACTACCGTCCCTTTTGGCAACACCTGCGAAGCAGATGAACTCTCCCCCATGGTAGAGGAAAGGGGGTTGTAGGACTCAGGTGTCTACAACCTAGCTCGGACATAGATCTATGATTACAACACTTACAGAGCACTTAGCTAATAACATGCATTATTTCATAAATCCACTCACATCACAGATTAAACCCTAGATATAGAATCAACACAAGATCTAACCCTTACAACCTCTTAGCACATAGCATAAGCTCAGATCTAATGTTCATTCACATCATAAAGCACTAAGAATTCATATATCTATCTATCATACATCAAGAACAGTGAACTAAGAAAATAGATACATAAATAACATGAACAAGATAGCACAAAGCACTTCGACACAGGATATACATGGTTCACCCTCTCCCTAGGGATACGTCCACCAACTCTTCTTCTACTTTATTAGTCTCCTTCATTCTTCTTACAGGCACAGAGCCACAGAGCTCACTCCGCACTGGATAGGTGATCTGTGCACAATGCACTAGATCCACCTTCCTCAAAATTAGGTCACATCACAAAGCCTTACAGAGTCTATGCACAAAGCCTCTTACAATCACTTGCACTTAGCTCTGCAAGTCTTAACATACTCTAGTCATGTACTAAGCCCATGACCTCAAAACTGACGTCTACTTACATCACCTAGCTACTTATTTATACATTACAAAAAAGGCCTAGACATGGGTAAACCCATGGGCCGACATCCCATACTCGTTACATAAACCCTAAAAGCCCAAAAAGCCCGCAAAAATCGGTGAGATCTCGTGATCTCCACTTCGCCTAGGCGCTCCGTCTTCGACCAACCTGTCGAAGTCCCAAAAATGGTCAAACACGACCAACGTTTCCTCAAAACTTGGTCAAGGGCCAACAGGCCCCCAACACTCACCTGTGACTCGTCCCGAGTCACTCTGATCTGGGAAATACTGCTTCGAAGGCCTCAAACTTATCTCAAGCTGCCTCGACTTGTTTCTTTGCTAAAGCCTCCTGCTTGACAAACTCCTGAATTACTTGCTCGGTGATAGGCCCTTCCAGGCATTGTTCCACTGTTGCGACGACCTATTCCAACTGTGAGTCCTATCCCTCAATTTCTTCAAAAAGCGTACAGGCTTCGTCTTGCACCGACTGGAGTCTTTGTGTCACCTTCATAACTCTGCTCTGGATGGAAGTGACCTGCTGCTGAACTGTGCATTGCTCCTGCGACCTCTTCAACTTCTCAACTGCAGTAAGCAGCTTCATCTATGCTTTCACTGTAGATGCCTGCTGCTTCGCCTCCTGGAGTTGTGCTTCCAATCCCCTCAGCTCTAGGTCTTCTGCAAGGCGCTCATAGGTTTGTGCACTCCGGTCACTTAGTTGCTTACATTCTGAGGCCAACGCCCTGATTATTTCTACTACACTCTTGGTAGTTTCTTCCCTCTAATCTCCCACTTCTTGCGGAGTGCTCGGTACTGCTTGGATTTCTAGCTCTGCTACTCTTGCTTGAAGCTGTTGAATGGCCTCAGCGAGCTTCCCCACTTGGCTCTTGGTTGCAGGGATTATTTTAGGGGCTAAATTTCGCTCATGGGCTAATTTTCCATGGTTTTTCCAAAAACAAGATTCGCTATTTTAAAAATGATTCGCCCAAATTCTATAGGATAAAATTATTTTACCTTAAAAATCACTAAAATTTTATAAAAACTATATAAAATACTTATAAATTTCAATATTTTTACAAAAATATCGCCAAACATTTATAGTTGACATATGAAGGATTAGTAATATTTGCTAAGGTTTCTACATTTTAAAATAATTTTCCATCCTTAAAATCATCCCTGCTTGGTTGTCTCTTCTTCCATCTGTGCCAAGCCCGACACAGAGCAAAGTGATCTAGTCACTGCCTATCTGACCACAACCTGCACTACAAGCAGTTGGTCTTTCTCTTTCTGGATTTTCTCTTTGTCCTCTTTGAAATTCACCCTAAGGTCATATTTCTCTTGCTGGACAACCCGAAGTTGCTCTAAGGCCTCCTCCTTTTCTTGCTTCAAGGCCTCTGTGGTCTGCTCCTTTTCATCTTGGACTTGACGAAGTCGAGTCTCTGTTGCATCTGCTAATCTGCGCAACTGGGTGGGCTCATCCCCCAATTCTACACTCTCTGTTGAAGATGGCGCAGTAGACACTGCACGACTCGATTGGATGGCTTGTTGGATGTCTCTCAATTCTTTCTTGATTCTGTCATATAGTGTTTCTTGCTTCGCTTCATGTCTCTGCAGGATATCCTCTGAGGCATCTTCTACAGTTGTGATGATGAGTTGGATATCGTCCACTGTGAGCACATTCTGTTACTGAGGCCTATTGGCTCGAGTCTTCTTCTGCGTGGAGGGTTTTTGCGGAGAAACCTTCCTTTTCTTATACATCTCGACCTCTGTAAGGGGATCCTTTGGCAGTGTCACTTCACCCTTTTCTTTCTTGTCTTCTTCCCCTTCCTCCTCTTGGTTTACTTCATTGCCTTCTCCTCCTGCAAGTGAATCAGGCGCAATTTCCTCCAATGCGCTATCCTTATCCTCACTGTCTATGTCCTGCACTTCCTCCTTTTTCTTCTTTTTCTTTGTGCTACTCTGTCCAATTGACCAAAGGATTTCTGATGATGTTGGGGTTGGATATTTATGCATCTTCGACTGGTACGAGGAATTCGGCTAGCCATTCCTTGGTTATCTCCTCCATGTCTTCATCAGTCAATTTATAGTAAGACTGCATCTCCTCCTTACTTTCGTCCCTGTGCGCGGTGATGTAGATGAAGTGTTGGTTTGCGCGAAACTTTGCTAGTGGACTATACATATGCAAGGTGTTCGGGGTCATTCAAGGGAATGATTCGATGGTGCGCTTAAGCTCTAGGTAGTAAGCATGGAACACCGCATTTTATTACCATTGCTTCACCATATCGCTTGTATACCACAAGGTGGTAAACCTCACAGCCAATGGTTCTGATGGCTCGACTTCCTGGAATGTCGCTCCCTCCAGCATCTCCTAAGCTACAAATGCAATGAGAATCAACAACCAATTGAAGTGAAATTCATATCCTTGGTTCTGTACTTTGCGGCAGTCCTTCTCCAACTTGTTGGTGAGGTAGCTCACCCAATTCATCTGCATCCCTTCGACACACTTCCCTGTGAGGTCGACTACGAACCATGTGACCTGTGTAGGATGGTTATTTCTGATGAGCTTGCCAACGATCAGCTGACAAGCAAGGCGCACTACGCCATCCTAGATGGAGGCTACCTTGTAGCCTCATTTTCCATTCTCTACATTGTCATAGGCTTCCTTTATTCACTGCGCCAGGGAGTGATCTGATGTCTTCCCTAGGTAGAACTAGTGAGGGTCTGGTCCTTGCATCCTCAATCGAGTGATCAGGTGGATCAACATTGGATCCACGGTGATGCGTCTATCTAACCAGAGGTAACCTCCATGATAGCACGAAAGGAGGAGTTTAACACACGCGTTAACCTTCTGATGTCTGTTGAAGTGGGGTATCTTCATCATGTTTAAGATTGTCGATCTCACAATCTCCTTGATCCATGGCTAGGAGAATATATTGGGATTCTTCCCAGTCATTTTCGTCAGGTACCTATGTGGTGCGAGCATTGCATAGTTCTTTCGGTCTTCAAGGTTAAAATCATTGATCTTGAGCACTGGGATCAGTCCCAACTGCAGTTTGTCTGTGTGTATCCCTTTCAAGATGTACACGGTGATGAGCGTGTACTCGAAATCACGCAGGACTCTGTCATGACTAACCACGTCAGCCAAAGGAGGGATGTAGTCAGGAAAGACTGATGGGATCTGCTTCGCGTTCACCAGATCGTCGCACTGCTTGATTCTTTTTTCAGTTGTGGTTTGGCTAGACCGACATGCAGTCGAGGGGGATTCTTGCGATCCTCCATTCGATGATGCTTGAATTCCTATAGACGTGACTTTCTCATCCATAAGGTCTATTAAGATCTCCTCCACAGACTTCTCTACTACGCTACATTCACCCGACATGCACACTCGTGATCGAACAACTCGGGTAGGCGAACAACTAGACAAGGCAATGAGACGGATGACAAGGTCTAGACAACACAACGCGGTATGTGATCAATTCTCTGTTAGCTCAGTTATCTCAGTTTGAAAAAAGTGGTCCCGGTGCGGCATTCGATGGATTAAATTAAAAACGTCATAACAGATTCCTTCAACGGGTCGAAATGCCTTAATCAATACGAATCCATCCATTATGGCGCGGTCTTAATGGTCCAATGTCGATTTTTTTGGCAATAACCGTGTTTCTAACCGTTCCAGAGCATCATTCTAATGATCGGGAAGCCTCCAATGGTCATATATCTTCGCTACGGCGAAGTGCCATTTTGCGCGGTTCTGCTATTCCGGCAAGGTTCAAGTTCTGTAAGCTTGCTTTCTGCGAAGTCTTCTTTGGAATTTCCTGCAGTTTTTCTAACTTTGCTTTCTTCTTAATCAACTTTCTTGCCTTCTTTCCTATGATTTGAATTTTTGGATTCCTCTTTCCATTCTTATTCTTATCTTCTGTTAGCATAGTAACTTCGCATTGCTGAGGGTCTTCGAAAGGTTTCAAGGGTAATACTTTTTCTCTTACTACTTCTGGGGTAGGTGCTCTTCTCTCTTGCATGGACAGGTTTTTCAAGCCTTCATGCATTCTTTCAACTTCGACAACTAAGTCTCTGGCCCTGAGTGGCTTTGACTTGTCCTCTTGTTCTTGTATTAGTCGCTCTATTTTTCTAGCTATGAACTCCCTTAATTCTTTCTTTTTCTGTTATGTGGCTTCCTCCTTTGTTTTTCTTCGGATCTGATCTTTTTTAATCCGGGTCTTTCCTAGAAAAAGTGCAAAAGGGGCGTTGTTCTCAAAAAACTTAATAACTTCAAATTCTTCTTTGTTCGATGCTCCATGAGCCATCATAGGTACATTAGTAACTCTTCCACATAGGGTTATCATCTTTCCTTTAAACAATCCTATCCTTCCCAATGAAGGAATCATAGTAGGCCTTCCCAAAATTTCCCAAGTGCTTTCTGGCATGATATTCACCTGTGTTTCCTCATCCAAGACACAGTCTATGTCGAAGTCTCCTATTCATGTTTCTATGCATGGCTTCTCTTTTAAGATCTCTGGTAAACTGATGTCTCTGTGATCATTCAATGTTTCTTTCAGCTATAATAACATAGTCTTGGATTCTTTTTGGTTTTCTAACATATCCTTAGTCCCTTGACCTTATTCATAGTTTTCTTGTCTCATATTCATATTTTCAACTTTAGCAATCATTTTAGGGAAATACAGAACCTCATGATCAACAACTTTACAACAAAGACAAATAGGACCTATACCAGGGCATTCCTTAGCAAGATGTCTTGATCTTTTGCAGCTATAACATAATGTCAATCCTCTCTTTCTTTTAAACGAAGCCCAACCTTTCATGTACTTCGCATTGGGATCATAGTGATGGACCTGCAACCTGCAAAAATTCTTTCTAGGTTCCTGCATCCACTTATTAGTCCAAAAATTATTTCTATTCATAGAAATAACATATCTTTCACTATCTCTATCAAATTTATTCAAATCAACTCTTTTTTCTAGTTGTGCCCTAGTTTTCAGACTAGGACAAAATCTGTCAAACATACCTAATTCATACCTTTGAAGCAAAAAATTCCACTTATCTTACCTTTACTAGAGCAATAAGCTTTAAGATCTTACCTCTTTTCTTCAAATCAAGCCTCTTTCTTAGCACAGAGCTTCGCAAGTCAAGTAGAATACTGTGCACTATAACAATAGATCTACGCACGATGCTTTTTCTTTTCTTCAGTTCCCAACAATCATAGTTTCAGGTCCCGACAACAGAACCGTTTATTGGCACAGGGGTAGACCCAGGGTTCAACACTTCAAAAACGCACCAACAAAACCCTAACTACTGGCCCTTTCGACAACACCTACAAAGCAGATGAAATCTCACCTGAGGTAGAGGAGGGGGGGGGTTGTAGGACTCAGGTGTCTACAACCTAGCTAGGACACAGATCTGTGATTACAAGACTTATATAGAACTTAGTCAATAACATGCATTAGTTCATAAATACATTCACATCGCAGATTAAACCCTAGATACAGAATCAACACAAGATCTAACCCTTACAACCTCTTAGCACATAACATAAGATCAGATCTAACGTTCATTCACATCATAAAGCACTAAGCATTCATAGATCTATCTATCATACATCAAGAAAAATGCACCAAGCAAATAGATACATAAATAACATGAACAACATAGCACAAAGCACATCGACACGGGATATATGTGGTTCACCCTCTTCTTAGGGCTACATCCACCAACACTTCTTCTTCTTTATTAGTCTCCTTAAATCTTCTTACAGGCATAGAGCCACATAGCTCACTCTGCACTGGACAGGTGATCTGTGCACAACGCACTAGATCCACCTTCCTCAAAATCAGGTCATGGCACAAAGCCTTACACAGTCTGTGGACAAAGCCTCTTACAATCACTTGCACTTAGCTCTACAAGTCTTAACATACTCTAGTCATGCACTCAGCCCATGACCTCAAAACTTACGTCTACTTACATCGCCTAGCTACTTATTTATACATTACAAAAAGGTCCTAAACATGGGTAAACTCATGTGCCGACATCCCATACCTGTTACATAAACCCTAAAATCCCAAAAAGCCCGCAAAAATGGGTGAGACCCTACGATCTCCACTTTTCCTGGGCACTCCATCTTCAACCAGCCTGTAGAAGTCCCAAAAATGGTCAAACATGGCCAACGTTTCCTCAAAACTTGGTCGAGGGCCAACAATGATCATGTTTTTTCTAGCCCGGTTTCCCAATTAAGGAAGGCCTCAGTTTTTTCCATTCACTGGGATAAGCACTATTGATTTTATGCTTGTATATTTTCTATATTTTTAATAGAATAGCTCCAGAATTCACAAAAAAATAATAATTATGAAATATTAAATTAATAAATTATATCTATAACAAGAAAACTTTCAAAGGAAATGAATATGTTGAAATACTTTATATTTAAAGGAGATGAATATGTTGAAATATTTTACATTTGAACGCTAGAATGAAATTATATGAGAAAAAACAAGGTGCCATCGCGTGGAAAGTGGTTAAATGAGCTTGGCTTGTATTGGCCAAGATTTATAAATTAGACTATCAAATTCATGTATTCTTCCAATGCCCCAATTTCTGGACATTGGTACCATTTTTTCATGCCAGTAAATGATTTTGGCAATTAAGATGTATAATGCTAATTTTGTTCTACTTCCCAAGACACTACTACTAAGTAGCTGGAAAATGTTCCAAAACAAAAATTTACTAACAAGATTGGGAAGAGATTGTGTTCTATTTCTTATTTATGAAAGGCTACAACTTAAGATTTGGCTTCACATTTTAAATTTTAGCATACAATAAGTTTACTATAATTTCTTGTTACTTAGTTGAAGAACATAGAATCTGGGCATGCATAGAATTGGTCTAGAATGGTATGTCATGCTTGTAGGCTATATGCTTCATGGTGAGCAAAGTTCTTGTTTTACACAAAAAAAAAATAGCTCAATCCTCAAGGAAAAATTAACCATCTAATAAAACTTATTAATGTTGAATGCAATTGTTCTATAGTTGTGAATCTTTAACACAATAGTTATGAATTTGTAACAAAAAATACATCTTGAAAGTTGAGATTAAATTTGACACTTACTTAGTAAGTCATATCCTAAGTGCACAAACCTAGTAACTTTATTTCCATCAATAATATTGGTCTTCTCTTCACTCTTTGTGCCATAAAGTACATTAACGTGTAAAACCCTAGATCGTCGATGGCCTCTCTCTTTTCATTTTTCTTTTTCATCATGGTAGAGTGAAACTCTGAACCCGCCTCCGAATTCAAAGAAGACATCGAAGAATTCAAGAAACTTGTGGGTTCTTTTGGGGAACTCTTCAGTTCGTCCTACCCATTCCCGATTTATGAAAAAATTGGACCAGATTCCGGAAATCATTATTCCCCAAGTTTTCCCTTGCAGGAAATCTATGACATATGCATCCAAAGGTCTTATTGGGAAGTTCACAGACCTCTTTCCCTCCCCACGAAAAATCGAGCTTTGGATTGTGTGGAATTGGCAACCTCTGATTCAAGGAATAATAAATCATTTTTCTTGTGGTAAGAGCTTCTATTTTTTTTTTTTTGAGCTTAAAGAATCTTGAGATCTTATTTTTCACAGTGGGCCATATTTTTTGGGGTCATGAGGTTTATACCTAAATCGATGATGTCGAATTTTGATTCGAAATGTGACATCCCAACATTAGTTCATGTTTGTGTTTCTCTTCCCCATCTACCCTTTCATTGTTGGGGAGATGAAGTTTTGAAGTGTATTGGGGATTCTCTAAGGAAATATATAGATAAATCCGAACCAAAACCTTCAATGTTCTCTTGTGTAATAATTTATGTTGAAGTAAATATGGAGAAGGGCCTTCCCGAGTCCATCAAGCTATCTCTAGATGGTTGGTCACACCTCTTGTTGTTCCTGAGATTGATTCTAAGGCTCAAAGAATAATGTCAGACATTAAAAGTTTTAAATGAAGTGTTTTTACGAGTGCTTTTTTCTACCTTCAGTTTTCTGAGAAATAATATTTAAATGAAATTAATGATAAGACAGTATAGAGGTTGTATCTCATTATCTGAGTCGCAATTATAGTGTCAAGTGATGTAGACATGATTTACAAAACTGTTAAAACAAAGTCAAGTATAAATTACAGATAAGTCTCACCTTGTTTGCAGTAGAACAAGAGTAGAAGATGCACCCTTGAAAAGAGATAAAAATGAATTAATTCACACATATCATAGGTCTTGTTTTACTCACATTAATAACAGAGGAAAATAAGATACTGAATGAACTTCGGATATATTATGAACACAGTAGATGTAATACTAAATTTTAATCATTCACTCTTCACGAACTACAAAAAGAAATTGAAAGAAATGGAAACACAGAGGAAACACATAACTCAAATTGAACGAAACTTAGAATCTCTATCTTCACTTGTATTGATATTAAAAAAAAAATTCTCTTTTACATTCGGAAAGAAGAAACCTCAAATAGATCTAAAACCTATCTATTTATACAAAAATTGTCTCAACTAAAAACCGTTGGACTTCCTACAATATCTTCCTAAAACTAAAATATGATCAGAATGAAATAACAACATGTAGATAGTGTTGAGATGTGTTGGTGCTTCATATGTCCCTTCATTTGCTCGCAGATTCCCTTGTTTTCCTTTTTTCTTTAAACTGGGTACACATGTTCATTAAGGCCACCACAATCATTTGACTTACTATCTTTGTCATTTGATCCCGTTGCCATCTATCCCTTCGAATTTTTTCACTGGGATAAATAATTGTAGTTGAAGATATGGGGGGGATAATTAGACAGGTAGCTTAGCGTTGGCTCGTTATGGGATGGCTAATCGTTACGGGAAAGAATAATTGTTCACGAATAGGATGATGTGGGGACAAGTTTCCAATAAGGAGGTGGGATGAGTGGATGAAAGAATGCGGGTGGTAGGGATATATGGGGTAAGTGACGTGTAGTGTGTGACGGGTTGGAGGGTGAACGATAGAGTGGGTGGAGGAAGTGGGCGTTGTGTATGTTTTTTTTTTTTTTTCTCCCAACTATACTCACTTTTCTCTGTTCATTGCATTGGGTGCACATGTCCATCAATGCTACCACGAATATTCAAGGCTCAACCCTTTCATTCAATTCAAATGAGAACATCTTATTTTGTATTTGTGGTAGCTTCTCCTGGATCTTGTTCACTTCTTGGACTGTGACCTGATATTGTGAACTTGGATTAACCAATAATTCATTGATTTTGAGTAAATCGATTTGGTTCATCTGTTGGATGGATGACTAAATATTTTCCTTGTTCTTCTTGGAGCTTTGTTGGTTCATTTCTATTTCAATCTACCCCAATGCCTCTAAGATATTATTTCCTTCAAATTCAATCAACTTTTTATTTATTGAAGATAATGCCTCCAAACAAGCCTCTTTTTCATATCTAGAAAGTTTCTTGCCTTCTTCCAGATTAGTTTCCCAGGCTTTTAGGGCCATTTCTCCTTTTACTTGTTCAAAATGTGATAGAAGGGTAAGACCAGGGAAATTAGCTCTTTGCTTCCATATGATAACTTCCTGAAATTTAGACCTGGCTGCACATGTCTCTTTTTCCTTCACATAAATGCTTTTTAGAGAAAGGTTTATTGTCTGATAGCATTTCTGAATAGCATCTACTTTTTGATAGCAACTTCCAGCTTCTCATTGATTTCTAATGCTTGTGTTTTGAAGGCAGTAATATCTATTGTTGTGTTCTCTGTTAGGGTCAATTTGGCTTGCAATTGCTCAATCAAATTGTCACGCTGAATGATCAAACATTTGATGGTCTATAGACTTTGGTAGAGAAGCTCAAGGTTATCTTGGAACTTCTTCATTTGATCCTGATAACTAGCCCTGATTTGTTCAATGTCTTGGTTCATCGAGCTTCTAACAGTATGTTATGTACTATGTATCTCATTTTGCAATTTCTCTACCAAGAGGCATTTATGTTGCAATTGTTTGGTTAAATTGTCCAATGACCATTGATTGGCAGTGGAAAAATCCCTTAGTGAATCTACAACTTCCTTTGCAAACTTAGGATCATCTTGGTCTTTCCCATCATACAACAATCTTTTCCTTTTGGTGACTACTCCATCCTTTTGGTGAGATTCTCTTTTTATAATAGCCTTTCATTTCTTGCTGAAAAATAAACTTGAGGGAGGCATATCTTCAGGGAAGATAGGAGTAAGGTCACTTACATAAATAAGTTCGGAACTAGGATTTCCAAAGCTGGTCTGTAAAGGGGTTAATGATGTAATATGAGAAATAATTGTTGTGGAATGTTCCTGTCTTGTTGTATTTGGGGTTCTAGTAGAAGTAGTTGGTGTTGAATGAGGAACAACGCATTCAATATTCATGAAAGCTTCGAATCGAGCTAACACTTGTGGATCATTCAGTTCTGACAATGATGTTTTTATTTCTTGAAACAACTTTTCTAGACTTTTTGGGACTTCTTCAACTGTGTGCTTAGTGGAGCAAATTGGATCAGATCCTATGGGTTTATCTTCCTCTGAAGAAGGCAGGGGTTTTGACTCTCCTTGCAATATCTTCGGTAGAATGTTTCATCTATGCTTTTGAAAGATGAGGAAACTAGCCTGTTGGTCTGGGGGCGGAGTCTAGAATCTGCTTTGAACTTCCTCATAAGATCTAACTCCCCTAAACATCTCATCATAAGGAGAATTCTCATGGATGTATCGCTTCATGTTAAATTGAGCTAAATTATTTTCCATTATCTTATGTAGATCATGCTTCTTGAATTCGATGTCAACTAATTTGACATCTTCCAGGGATGTGGCCTCAATTTTAGAATGACCAAAATCTAATAATGTGAACATACCAACTTGAATGGGAAAAGTTGGCCAAACCTTTTTTTGAGCTTCTTTCAACTCCTTACTGATACCTCCAGCTACTATTTGGTATGCCACTTCTCTACATACCATCCTGTCAGGTAAAAACTATGGGAGGGAATGAGGAGGAATAGAACAACCAAATACTCTAATGTAGGAGAAATTTTCCTCAATGAACCAATCTGCAAGTTTGCCTAAATTCCGCATATTCTTTTCTGAAATCATGGGTGGCAGGTGGCCATAGATAGCTACGTGAATAGGTACCACTATGTTGTGATAGATTTCGTAAAATAAATATTTGGCATTTTCTTCCCATAATTTGGAGTGGTAGAAATGTATTGTCTTAGAACTGGTCGGGGTCCAACTCCAGTTCATCAGGGGGAATGGGGTCATGAAACAAATGCAATCCATTTTATATGCCGACATGTAAAAAGGAGAAGGTTTCCCCTTTGATTTTGACAATTGATACTCAACAATTTCCTTGGACAAATTATCAGATAGCATTTTATCCCAATTGAATGTATACCCCTCAACTACTTCATTCATTATGGCTACCCACTCAACTAAGAAATGCGTAGGGTTATTCTTCCCAAACAGACGACAGAGCATCATGGCTATATATAACATATGAGAATGTAATGACGTCATGGCATACATACCATGAGCGTCGGATCTGAATTTTTCTGGATTTCCCCACCAAGTCCTTATTATATCATGACCATTTCTACTGTATTGAGTGCATTCTCTTCTCTCAAAATCTAGAATAAATGTTGCATTGTAAGTATATTTAGGGGTATGGGAAAGATTGTACATTACTTGTATATTCTCCGATCGGAAAGAGCCAATGACTGTCTGCTGGTGGCTGATGATGCTTCTGGTTTGGATGTCGACATGTTCCAAAGCCCAACTTATCATATCATTGTAGGGTATAATTCTGGGTCGTGCATCGATCTTATGCATTTCTGACTGTGCTACAAATTTAATCTTGGCTGAGAAGGACTCTTCGTCTTCCTCGACAGAGTCGTCTGGACAATTAATAATCTCATTCTCTAAGATATCAAAAACCTGCTTCCAAGACTTAATGGCATCTGTAACTCGCGGAGTTGTGTCTGATAGAACATTTGCATTCGGATTGGAATCATCACCTTATGCATCAAGCTTCTTTGCATCTTTTCATGGCGCCATAATCCTCAAGGAAATAGAATTAGCCTACCTATAACAAGGGAAGTATGTAAGCTCTACACTGAATAAAAAACTGCTAATTACAAATGGTAAAATGATTTTGAAATTTGAAGGGATTTATTCAAAAATTCTATCGATCTTCGTATAGATCTACTAATGAAAAATTTATTAAAAACTTAATGTAATTTATTACCTAGTGATTCACAATATTTATTTGAAATCATTAACCTTAATCAATCATAAATGTCATTAATACTTTAACGGTTCTGTGTTTAGAAGTTCTGGATGTGACAAGATGGAAATATCTCGAAGTCTGAACTTGCGAAGTGATTAATTAATACTCAATCATAATTAACCTAAGTTATAAATGTTTTATTAACCCTTTAAAACAATTTTTACTTTTAGTAATTACTTTAGCTCGATGCTTTGATACTTCAGAGGTTTGTGAACTCGATCTTTGCTAAATATCCCAAAGGGCGATCTCCTGAAGTGAGGTGGTAGAGATGACGTCATTCTTGATGACGTGTTAAGAAAATAGAGGTGCCACATGTCACTTGAAAACGTGTGAATCATCTGTCGTAAATGTCAAAAATAAGTGCCACGTGTCAACCTGAGAGAAAGATTTAAAATACATGTGTCCCTTTGACGCGTCCGTAAGTCCTTTAGGAATTATCACGAGTGTCTATCTTAGGGACCTCATAGTTTCAGGGTTTTTGTTGTTTAGCTTTGTTGGGACATCCAAAGCGCGGAGCTCCAAAGCGACTGTTAGAGACTTTATTTTTAAAAATCAAGCAGCTTCTAAAATTCGGAGATCATTAGGATCGTTCGATCAAATTAAGGTAACTCATCGACAATAGATATTATAATCGCCTTATTGATAAATAACAATCATTGGATTTATTTTAATATTAAAAGGAGACTTTCTAAGTTTTTTTCTTTTTTTGGGCAAAAATTTTATTTCTAAGAAGAAAAATATAAAGTTCAAAGATCAAAATTATACATGTTCTAACACCTCCAAAACTTGGAATATGAGCAACTTCCTTTCAAATGTAAGTTCTACCATGAATATGGGCACTTTGCATGAAACTGCCGAAAAATAAAGCAAGACTAGGAGGTTGCACGAGAAGAACTAGAGGCGGGATGGAAATAGGTAAAAAATAAAGCAAATATGGGGAAAAATAATGGGAAAGACCCCAGTTCAACAAACCCCAACTTAATCCCCAACGCATTGCATAACAAGTCAGTCATGGAAAGAATAGTAAATGAAGGAAGAAGGCAAGAAATCATAAACATGTCGAGACTCGACTAGCAATAAAGAATCAATATGTTATTCTAGGATCTTCAATGGGAAAAGAGGACGAGGAAAATATGAATCCAAATCCTAAAAAAACAAGCATCACCCCCCTGAATTTTTCCTCCTAAGATTTAGAAGGCAATGAAGGAGACTCGTGTGAAGAAGAAAATTTCCAAGAAGCCACCCAAGAAGTCATTCAAGAAACAAAATGACATGTTCTTGTGGAAAGGGTTCCCCCCAATGGATCATCTCAAGAGGAAGTTGAGGAGGGATAAATACCATAAGAGAAAAAAAGGAAATCAATAAGGAGATCACATAGAGATGCCAGAGAAGAAACAACCAATAAAGAAAAATCCCAGGGGAAGCAACATTCAATAGAAATCTATATGAGCAATATGGGACGAAAAGGAGGAAATAAGGGTCCAAATATTCCCGCCACCAGTGGGCAGGCCTTTGCAATCCATTAACAATGAAATTCCTCTCTTGGGATTGCATAGTCTTAGGAATCCCTAAGAGACCTTAAACTTGAGAATCCCTCTGTAATCCTTCTCCAGAAGACAAAAATGGAGGAATATACAACATTGTTAAGTGGGAAAAAATCTATGTGAAATGAAGAAGGAATAGTGAAAATTTCAGTAGGAGCATCAGGAGAAATTATGACTCTATGGGATCCTCTCCAATAGGAACTAGAGGTATCATTCTGTGCAAATCACTAAATTCTTATTGTTCCTCAGAAAAAAAAAAAAAAAAATTCTTAAGTTTTCTTATATATATACTCGGGAAAACTAGAATGTTGGAGTTCCTTGTCTGCTGCCAAGAAAAATCTCGACACAACGTTTGTAATTATAGCGGGTGACTTGAACACCAATATTCATAACTTGCAAAAAAGAGGTGGGAGTTGCGTTCACGATCCCATGCAAGAAAAGTTGGAATATCTAATCTTGGATTGGGATCTTCAAGACATAAAACCAAATAAAGGAAAATTCACTTGGACCAACAAGTAGTCTAGACTTGGCCATATTGTTGCTCGTTTAGATCATTTTAAAATCCACAATGACCTTCTTCTTCCTCCATATTCCATATCCTCAAGCATCCTTCCCTTTCCCCTTTTTGATCAGAAACCAATCACCCAATCCCTTTCCCCTCCTCAAAACTTTGGTCCTGTACCCTTTCGTTTTAATCCCCTTTGGCTAGAATCTGATTCTTTCATCTCCTTTGTTAATAAGGTTTGGTCCTCCCCCATTCAGGGCTCTTCGGATTTTTTGGGGGAAAGAAAATTACAATCGGTGAAATGGATATGAAAGAATGGGAGAAGGATTCTTATATCCCTCGCTCTCTGGAAAGAGTTGCTCACATTTCAGAGTTAGAAATAATTCAAATCGAGATGGAAAATCAGGAAGTTACTGAATCCTCCCTTAAAAAGGAAAAAGAAGCCTATCAAAATCTTCACTCGGCATTACGAAAAGAAGAAGAACAATGGAGGTTGAAATATCCCATCCTCTCGCTTCAAGAAGGATATTCAAATACATATTTCTTCCAAAAACAAGCACAACAAAGAAAACATAAAAAAATTGTCTCAAAAATACAATGAGAGAATGGGTAGGTGCTTGAAAACTTCAATCAAATAAAGAATGTGATAGCTCATCCTTTTGAGCACCTATACACCCAAGATCATGTAAAGGGAGAAGAGATCAATGAGTAGGCTATTCTAGAGCATATTCTACATTGCATATCAGAATAGGAAAATGATTCCCTCATAAAATAAATAAGTGGAGAATAAATATCCCAAGCTTTATGGGGACTTGAACAGGATAAAATCACGTGACCCGATGGACTCTCTGCTCGGGTTTTTAAATAATTCTAGGATACAATCAAATATGATATGAAATATATTCTCAATTATACCCTGAAGAAAAATAAAGTGGGTGGACCAACCAATTCGACTTTCTTGACCCTCATTCCCCAAGAAACCAACCCCTCTAACTTCTCCAAATTCAGACCAATCTCCCTTTGCAACATTGCATACAAAATCCTAACTAATTTCATCACCAATCACATTAAACCACTTCTCCCCAAGCTCATCTTAGAAAAGCAGGGAAGTTTCATGGAGAACAAACAAATCATGGACAATATTATTTTGTTCCAAGAAGCCATCCAATCAAGAAGGATTAGTAAGGATAAAGGCATGTTAATAAAACTAGACATGGAAAATGCCTTTGATCGAGTTAAGGACTCCTTCATTTTCTCAGTACTCCATGTATTTTGTTTTTTAGAAGAATTTATAGAATGGATTTGACCCTGCATAGGCTCCCCTTGGATTTCCCCAGTGATAAATGGAAATCCCACTCAATTCTTCAAATCAAGTAGAGGCCTTAGGCAAGGTTTCCCCCTTTCTCCATCTCTATATATCTTAATGGCCAAATCCCTCAACCAAAAATTAGAAACAAAACATAGAATGGGGCATCTCCTTGGCATTCAAATTGCTCTTAGAGTGAAGGATATTAATCACTCCCAATTTGTAGATGACACTCTTCTTGTAGGGGAGAATTTCGCAATCATAGCAAGGAGATTCAAAAAAATTCTAGATGATTTATTAGTTGCCTCATGGGGGGGATTAATAGCAGCAAGAGAAAAATATATGGCTGGAATATAACATGAGATCTTCAAGTCATTATTTATAGAGTCTTTGGGTTCCCAATGGTTATTAACTGGTCCTATTTTAAATATCTAGGAATGTCAATATTTCTCAAATTCTCTACTTCCCAGGCATGGCATGAAGTGCTCAGTAAAATGGAAACCCACATTTAGAGTTGGGGAGCCTGATGGTTAAACCTAATAGATAAAATTGTTCTCTTAAAATATGTTCTTTCTGCACTAACTATTTTCCAATGTGCAACCCTATTGGCACCAAAACGAGTTCTAGACAATATTTCCATGAACCTTAGAATTTTTCTATGGGTAGGAGGAAAAACAAACATGAATAAGTTCCATTTAATAAACTATCACACATTGTGCCAACTTATCGATAAAGGTGGTTTATCTATTAGAAATCCAATACTCATGAATGAAGCATTGGGGGATAAATTAGCATGGTGATTGGTTACAAGATCAATAAACTAGTGGAATCTTGCACTCATATCAAAATATCTAAGCCCTCACAGATTTTGCAGCCTTGACACCCCTCTTTCCAATTTGAAAGGATCCTCCATATCGAAAATTTTCAAAGTTGTAACACCTCTCATTCAATATAAGCTATCTTGGGCCCCAGGGAATGGTGAATCCATCAATATCTGGAATGATATAAAAATGGGCCAATTACCTCTGGGGCAAGTTGAAGAACTGACCCCTGTTAAAACTTGGAGAATTAGCACATGCCTCACCAAGCTAGATGACTTATTTCTCTAGGCATAAAATGGGAAGTGGATGGGTTGGAGGAGTCTTTCCCCACTAGGAAACCTATTATATTTGCTTCCCAATATGTACAATCTCCTTGCAGGATACACTCCTATAGAAGCTCAAATAAAATATACTTGTAGCTAGGGGTATACTGAGTACTCTATTAAACAAGGATTTCAACACTTGGCAGTGGGTCTACCAAGGCCTCCCCATTCTAAGCTCTAGTCCTTCATTTGGCTTGACCCCTCTCTTCCTAAAATAAATGCTTTCTACGGGGTCTTGGTTCAAGGAAAACTTCTTACAAAAGAAAACCTCAAAAAAAGGGGAATTGTTGGACCATGTTGGTGTGCATTGTGAAAATATGCAGTGGAATCATCCCAACATATTTTCTTTGATTGTGCTCTTTCAAAACAAATATGGACTCAAATATATTATTTTCTTCTCCCTCACTACAACCCCCCTTCAACTTGTAATGACATGTTCATATGTTGGAAACAAAGATATGCTATCAGCTTCACTAAACAACCTCTCCTAGCGAGTTTGTGGAAAGTGATCCCTAAATTTATATGCTGGGAGATTTGGTTAACAAGAAACAAGACCATTTTCCAAAACAATATTCTCTCGCCTTCGAAAGATCTTTCAACGGCCTGTAGCCTTTTACCTGAAACCTTCTATGTAAAATCAAGAGAGTCAATATCTCTTTCAACTTGATGACGTAGAAAAATTATGGGTCACACATATTCTTAGTGATTGATTCTTTCATCTTTCTCCATCGCCTTCACCCCCACCTCCTAGGCATCTCTAACATCTTATATTTTCTGATAAGGAATTTTTCCAATGGCAGCGGTATCGAGCATTGATAATTTCATTCTTTGATGGGGCTTCAGAAGAAAATCTAGGGGCAACAGGTGCATGGGGGTTCATCCTTGATTCCAAAGGAAATCAAATTATTGAATACTCTTGGGGGTTGGGGAACAACACAAATAACCAAGAAGAAGTCCTTGTGGTGTATATGGGAATGCCACTAATCCAAGTAGAGAAATCAACTCGAGTCTTTGTCATTGGTGACTAGATAATATGATCATTAAGGGGCTACAAAGGCTGAGTAAAAATGGTCACTCTAACCATAAGTATAGCTACCAAAGAATCATGAGCATAGAGAAAAAATTTAAAACAACAGACTATTATCACATCTACAGAAGGAAAAATGGGAAG